>CAUHTR010003689.1:0-29852 GCA_959609185.1 Schmidtea polychroa | reverse complement strand
NTTTTCTGATATCCATGATGGGTTTTGATAACCATGCCATTTGACATAGTATTGTTTATCCTTGCCGACCTTTTTAGTTTTCAATATCTTTTGAATTCTAAATACTTTTGGAGGAGGAATAACTTGTAATTCTTGTTCATAAAATTTTCCTTGTACAATATTGTTATCATTGTCTTTGATGACATACATTACAGGATTCTGTTTAGTATTTATTTTTGAAATTACAAAGACTTCATCACTCCAATTTGTATCGAAATTTTTAATAAATGGTGATGCACTAATTTTACTAATTCTAACATGGTCACCGACTTTATATTTAGGTTTTGCAATTTTTACAGATTTCTTAGAAGTCAATGTTTTTGATGTAATATCAACCGGTCTTAATCCATTAAGTCCTCGATGTGATGAATGATTATAACTTGTTATTATTTTCGGTAAAGCATTTACCCATTTTTTATTACCTTGATGCACGAATAATTTCTTTAATCTATCTCTCAATGTTCTGTTAAATCTTTCAACATGAGCAGCTTTGTATTGAGAATGTACCGAGTAATGGTTTATTTTCAATTTATTGAGGATTTGCTTGACTTTACTGTTGTAGAATTCTTTACCTAAAAATAATAATAATAATAATAATAATAATAATAATAATAATAATAATAATAATAATAATAATAATAATAATAATAATAATAAAAATAATAATAATAATACCTAAATCCGTTTGCAAGTTATTAGGATGTCCATCTTTAAATAAAATATTAATTGCCTTGGACATTTCATCTGAAGATTTTGCCTTGACGGGTATTGCTCGGGCAAACCGACTGAATACATCAATACATGTTAAAATATATTTATTCCCATTGTTAATTTTCGAATAAGGTATCATCTCCATCAAATCCATTTGCCATAAATCATTTATTCCATATGTTTTATATACTCTTGTTGGGAATCGTTTCTGCATTGGTTTGTTCAAACTGTACGCAAGCTGGTCTGATAACCACTTCTGGGTTTCCTTTTTCGAATTCGGAACTCTTTTGTTTAATTTTGCCACTCCACCGAAACCGGCTTCGTCTTCGGGGTTCGTCCAAATCTTCTCCATTACAACAAGAAGATTTAATATTAAATTTAATGTCTGGTAATGAAGGATTAGCACCCATTGTTTATGATCGACTTCCTATTATTCCACCTAATAATGATATTGCTAAAGGTATCAATGCACCGATAAATCCCCCTTGTTGTTTATATATAATTTTTCTCATTTGTTGACGATTTTTATTATTTACTAATGATAGCAAAGGTTTCCTATGTTTACTCAATAATTGCTTTTTAGATTTACTGATTTTAATCTTGCCTTTGACTACTTTAAGTATAATATCGAGTAAATCATCGACAACATAATTTGGAAAAGATTGTAAAATACTGTTTCTTTTCATACTGGGTGCTTTTAACAATGTATTGAAAAACGGGAAACTCCGATGATTTTTAACAACTTTTACTTTCTTAGTGGTTTTACTTTTAGGTTTAGGTTTAGGATTTTTCGAAATAAGATTCATTGCAGGAAAATTTTCTGTAATAAGTTCTTTAGATGGAGTATAACTAGTTGTTGGTGGAACTTTTGGTTGTTTTTTACTCGATATCCTTGTTTTTGAAAACATGATTTATATGTTTTCAATTTTGTTTTGAACTTTGTTTATAAACCATGGCACCTTTTGGGTTGAAAATATCTGTTTTTACCCGTATATCATCAGGACATTGTTGTGTGAAATCGAGAAATATATACCCATGAGGTATTTTCGTAGCATCTTGAAATGCATTGATAAGAAAATTACGGTTATTAGGGTATGCTTGTCGTCCAAGAAAATCAATGACAGTTGCATCTCTAGGATTCTTGAAAATAACTAGATATTGTACATTTAAATTACGTGTTCGATGTGCCCCACCTTGATGAAATAAATTTTGTGTTATGAAAATAACTGTTACACCAACATGTCTGCTGATTTTTGTGAATAAATTATTAAAATCCTTTTCTTTATTGGCTTCTTGATACAAATCATCGATAATGATTACATCATCTTTCTTCAAACGACTTGACCAGTTTTTATCAAAACCCTTTACTATTTTCATGTTTTTCAATTGACAGAAACTTGATTGTGTCAATCCATGTTCTTCATCGGCGCCCCTATGCCAATAAATATTGTTGAATTTTGTTTTGAACAAATTTGATTTTAGTAATTTACAAACAAATAATGTTTTTCCGCTACCACTTGGACCAACGATTTGGTATACTGCATCATTTCGTAATTCCATTTTTTAAATTTAAACTATATATAATTATTGTTTATATTGATAATTTAAATGAACTCCTTTTTAAAATAACTATATATAACAGAGTTTTTATAATTATTTCATTAAAATGCTTTCAAATATAAATTACAGGGCAAAAGCTGATGTATCAAAAATGGTATTTCCAATGGGGAAACCACAACAACTCATCAATAGAAGTAAAAAATATCCAATAATATATTTCAAAACTGGTAAATGTAGAATTATGGGGTGTAAGGAAATAATCAAAGCTAGTGAATATAATGTTTATGATTTAGAAATACAATCGATAACCATAACTTCCGATATAGGTTTTTCTTGTAATTTAAATAAATTGGCTAAATTAATACCATGCTTTTACGAACCAGAATTATTTCCAGCTTTGAGATATATAAAATATAACCCTATGTGTGTAAATATATTCGCTAGCGGTAAGATAGTAATTCTTGGAATAAAAAATATTGATTACAAATGTATAGTTGATAATATCATATCTGAAATTAAATCAATAATTGAAGGAAATGAATTTTTAGATTTTTTATCATCACTTAATTAATTATTTATCATTACAAATTCAATGCAATTGAAATGCATGATTCTGATTGGTCGAAATCTAATTGGCTGATGATTATTTATAACAAAATGTTTTCGGTTTAGTTGTCATTTATTCAACAAAAATGTACAACATACAAAGTTCTGCAATCACCTCAATGAAAGAGCATGCAAATTATGGTAATTTCAAATTTTTATTATTACATTAATATATATATTTTACAGATGAATATCAATCAATTATCCTGCAAAGATTATGCTTCTATTATCCAGAATTAAATGAAATTCTACAAGATAGAGATACAGCTATCATTCCGGATTTGGTATACAACCAAACACGAATCTGGATATTTGATATAATAAACACCTTTCTATGGGATATTAAGATAGGAAGGGGGATGAAAGAAATGAAACCAGAGGCTCCTTGCATTTTCGGATGTAGCTGTTGCAATTTCCGTTATCAACAATATGTTGAATGGTGTTTGGTGAAGACTCTGAGAAATCACCACTCGAGTCAGATTGTATCAAAATAAATTTTTATGTTGAATTGTTTTGTTTTTGTAAATCGAAATAATAGAAATAATAATAATAATAGTAATAGAAATAGTAATAATAATAATAATAGTAATATTAGAAATAATAATAAAAAACAATATTTATAATAAAAACATTAATGCAACATTAATGCAAATGACATGCAATTTAAACAAAGACATGCAATTTAAACAAAGACATACAGCAATCTGATTGGTTGATAAACAATAGTCATAGGTATAAAAACCCTGTACCATTTCATTTTAATCATAATTCACGATGACAAAGAAAATTTCAAGCACTGAAAAGCCAAAAGTTGTTCCAGAACTTGTACAACCTGTTCAAATGTTCCACAACTATAAAATGTATTTTTTAAAAGAAGAAATCAATATGAAATTGGCGTCACCGATCAAGCTAATTCCAACTAAATTTCAATTCTTATCCGGCACGCTTTCAATGATAGATATTAAATCTATTGATGAGGTTTTCAAACGGTTGAATACGAATCTATCTTGTAATCAACATGCATGGTTCAACAACAGATATGCAAGATTTTATGATTCCTTTGATGAAATCGGTTTCAAAGAAAACGAAAATTGGTATATAACAATTGCAATCCAAGGATATAAAGTAGATAATAATGATGTGTATTCTCCAATTTGGAAAATTATGTCTGCTAGACTTTCACAACTATTTTAATGTTATATTTAATAAATGTATTAGTCATATTTGTTTTTTCTCTTTATTAATTGCAACATTAATGCAAATGACATGCAAATTTAACAAAGAAAATCTATAAACAAACTTATAATATAGTTTTAAAGTGATGAAAATGACTGCAGAAAAAGGTTAACATGATTAATTAAATACTGAATTATTTATTATTTAGAATTATTAATCAACTTTTTGTTGGAAAAATTAGCAGAAATATCTGGTGTAAAATTGAGGATATATTATCTGTTACAAATGCATTAAATATCGGCTGGGTAGTTGAGAGTCAAGATTCAAGATTTGAAGAAACCGATACTCAAGAAATTGATGACGAAATCTATGAACCTAAAGATAATATTACGAATGATTGTATTGATCATGTCGTTGAAAATATAATGAAATGTGGAGATGACGATTGCGAATGTGTTAATAAATTTTAAAATTGAATTATTTTCATTTAAATATACTATTAAAAACAATAACATTAATTTTTATTCATATATCTACAGAAAATATACATTATAACAACTCCAGTTGTAAGTTTTATAAAGTTTTTCATTTTTCTTTTGATTTCATCAGTTTCTTTAAAATTGCAGGCCAGTTTATTTAATACACCCCATCCGCCATTGGCTTCTATCCATGGGGTAAACTTGGACTTGATTATCTAGAAATGAATATTATTAAAATATAGATTATAAAAGAAATCTTACTTCTAAAGACCACTGATAATAATGTTCTGAGTCATGTTGACCTTTTGCAATGATTATCTTCATGTAGGTGAATCCTACAATTATCCTTGTCCATTTCATGTCTTCTTCGAAAAGACACTGAAATATTCTATTGAAGTAATACTTCTTGGTTTCCAGGGATTCCATCTCCATCATTTGCTGATAATCGATATGTTCACCTTCAATGATTTGTTCGGTTCGATTGATCAGGAAATTGAGGCTGTCGACTATATTCGCGGTGACAATTCCGTTTAGAACATTTTCCATAAAATTTGGTTGCGACATTTCTAAATTAATTTAAAATATAATGTTTTATTTATACTAATACCATATGATTTTGA
Source organism: Schmidtea polychroa (assembly GCA_959609185.1). Classification (NCBI taxonomy): domain Eukaryota; kingdom Metazoa; phylum Platyhelminthes; order Tricladida; family Dugesiidae; genus Schmidtea; species Schmidtea polychroa. Next base: position 24,661 of record CAUHTR010003689.1, on the reverse strand, counting down.
TTGGTTGATAGACTATAAATGTAAAAGAAAGGTTTTGATTTGATACACCATAAAAACTGTATTGCTAATTATTATAACGAGTGTGTGCTATAAATTTTATAATATTCGACTATGTTTTTTGTTAACTATGTTTTGTGATAGAAATTATATAATAATATTAATAATAATATTAATATTAATAATAATAATAATAATAATAATAATAATAATAATAATAATAATAATATATGTTTTATTACATTGTTTAATAATACCCTTGCGAGTTGTTGAGCGCGACCAGTACCCTTGTTAGCAGTACCCATAGGGGAACAGAATATTTTGTCGGATAAACTCGGAGTATATAGATTAATAATATATCGATGAGAACACTAACTTGTTGCGTGTGTGGACATTAATAATATTTTTATACATTGTGTGTGTGTGACCATAGAGGAACAGAATATTTTGTCTGAGTATTGTGTGTAATAATTTTATTTAACCATCAAAATAAGTTTTTAAAATACCGCAACGTAATATATTTTTTAAAATACCGCAACGTAATATAAATTTTAAAATACCGCAACGTAATATAAATTTTAAAATACCGCAACGTAATATAAATTTTAAAATACCGCAACGTAATATAAATTTAAAAAAAAAAAAATTTTTAAAAAAAAATTTAAAAAAAAATTTAAAAAAAAAATACCCCCCTCCCCCCCGGGGGGGTATGACGTAATATGTCTTTGTGACGTCATCGATGACGTCATATGTCTTTGTTCCCGGGTCCACACAATACCCTACTTTAATAGATCTGAAATCTACAATTAATTTAAATAATTCGAAGCTCAATTTGATTTCGACTTCTGTTGAAGCGCTTTTACCATTAAAGTTGGTAGTAGATGCTTTGTCGGCGAATTTCACTCTTTTATATGATGATGCTCTTATATCATTTATGATTGATAATCTGAGGAATGATAATATAAGTAAGGGTCTAAAAAGATTTCTAACACTTAGAAAAGTCGAACGACGGAATTGTCTTTCTAGTCTTTTCCAATACTTACACAAAGACCATCAAAATGCATAATTCAAATTTCGACATAAATTTTGAATTGCTAACTAAAAAGCCATTGTCAAAAAGGTTGCTGGCTTAAAAAATGTCTATTTAGCCCCACAGAAAATAATAGATCATTTGATTTGAATTTATTTATAGGTTCCTTGATTTCTACAAATACTAATATCCATTCAAACCCGAATGCATTAAATGGAAAGCTAGATGTTGCGATATATAATGAAATTGCACCAAATATTCAATTGAAGATGAGGGAGCCGCCCATGTTTTTAAAAACAATTGAAAAGAAATTGGCTATATTCGAAGGAAATGGAACACTTAGTTCTAACTTAAACATAGTTTGTGGGTTTTTAAGACAATTCCTCCGACGAGTGTAGAGGCAGAACGGTTTTTTCTTCATCAGAAAGAATTAGCACAAAAATTCGCTCAAGTTGAAAAAAAGCAAAGGAAAATGAATGAAACCTTTTTAACATAATTATTTTTATATTTTATTAAAATTTTTGCCCTAATCTTTATATTTTTTGTTGGGTGTTTAGGTTTTATTTTTATATTCTCTAGTGTAGTAATAATTTATTAAAATCAGGTAATAAATGCCTAGAACTACCACCTACATTGTTTCAATACCGGTATCATCAAATTTCAATACCGAAATACCGGTATTGAAAGCCAAAGTGGTAAACCACTTACCCTCCCCTTCATTTGATGACCCCAAATTTAATTAGACATAATCCATATATTTTAAAATATACAATTTATTTCTTTTCTAAATAATATAAACTTTATGTTCAAATAAATCATTTAAGATTTTTATATAAAACGTAAAGCCCATATTCATTTATGGACAATCCCATAGTCAACAGATATAATATTCCTTTCCAAAGGTTTTTATAATTTTTAAGTTTCCCATTTAATAAATATTGCTTTTTGACCTCACTACACACAGCCAAGTCTAAAGATGTCATAAAATGAAAAATATTTTCTTGTATATCCAATAATGATAATCTTTCCATTGAATAAGTGCTTGAACCCGACTCATCCAATTTTGCTGATTTAAGCTCAAAGGGTTCACTGGTAAGCTCATTGATGTGAACCATTTCTTGATAAATTCTCCCATAATTATTACCAATATTTTCTATTGCAAATTGATTCAAAGGGGTTTCGTAAACCTTTGGATAAATTTCTATTTCAGCAACTTCTTCGTACTTATATTCAAAGGTTTCTATTTCTTTGCAAAGACTTAATTCGATTTGGCCAGCCACCGTATGATTTACGAATAAATAAATGCAATTATTCTCATTACAACCTTTCAGGGGTGACAACATGATGTACAATTTGTCACAAATTATGCAATTGAGAACATCCAGATCTTGCTGGGTACGTTCAGGTAACATTCTTATGTACTTATTATTCCGCAAATCTTTCAAGCTGGAAACACTGCTAAGCTTTCCAATATTAAAAGAATGAAGTAATTCGTCAGTAAAAAGTATTTTAATATTCTCATCCAATATTAACTGATATTCATTTTCCCATCTTTGTGAAAATAAAAGCTCCAAAGTTAATTGTTTCCATACTTTGTAAAGAATTGATTCACCTAACGATGTAGATAATTTATTTAATTTATTCTCCATTTCCAAAAGGTAGTGATACTTTTCAGATACCCTTTTCACATCTGCAGATTTTGAAATACAATTTTGGTGCAGAGTGACCAAGTGGAAATTAGTAGAGAAATTACTCTCCTGATTGAAGTATAATTCGATATCAAATGAAGTTTCCTCAATAATTTGAAACATTGGAATCCTAAGAGAATCTGTGCCAATTAATTTCGTAATCATTTACAAAAAAACGAATCAATTCTTTAATAATAATTCGATAATTTTGTTAAATATTATGAAAACTAGGAAATAAAATTACAAAAATATATCAGGTTTGTTTTATATTTTTATTACACCAACTACCAATGATGTTGGGACGAAACTGCGAACCAATGATGTTGGGACGAAACTGCGAACCAATGATGTTGAGACGAAATAGTGAATCAATATTGTTTGTTGGAATAAGCTAATAATTCGAAAGAGGTTAGAAGAGCTATCTTGAGGGAAATACCCGAAAATAATATTTAAATTATGTGTGAAGGACCATTGTTTTATTAGAATTTTTTACAAATAGAGTTTCAAAATTATGGCCCAATTACATTTTTGTATTATAATTTTTTATTTATTGTAGTTGGATTGGCTACCGCTGGATCAAGCACCCTCGTAGGGTAAGGAAATCTTTTCTAAAATTTCTAGTATTTTTATGTAGCTCACATAAATTTTCATTTTTCATAATTTTAAATGTATTTTCAAACTTTTTTCTGAGTTTTTATTATTTTTCGAGATTTAAAAGCTATTTTCACGAAGTTTATTCAAAGTCTTATGTGGCTCAAATCAAAATTAATTATTTTAACAATTTTTAATATTTTTTCTAAAAATTTTTCAGAGTTTTGTCGAGGATACCTAAATGGAAAATAACATAATAAATAAATAAATTACCTGGGGGTTAGGGTTAGGTTAATTGTATCAGTGTGACAATATTTGTGATATTTAATAAATTTTTCAGTGTTAATTGTTATTTGTGGTTTAGTAAAAGACACACTTGGAGTCAGAGTAAGAATTCTAATTTTTATCATCAACTCAATAACCCAACAGTTTTATGTATGCCAAATCGCCTTTTAAAACAGGCCACCGCTGGATCGGTTCGATCAAATCAAAAAATAAGTATGTCAAATACACATTCTACATAGTTTTAATAAATACAAACCCAATTTATATAGTTTTATTAATACATAAGTAGGTCATATACACACACTATATAGTTTAATTAAATAGACTTTAAAAACATACAATCACTGGATCAAATAAATACTATATAGTTTTAAAATATACAAACATACTTTAGGGGTAGAAAACTGGCTGTACGCGTGCATGTGTGTAATGAGACATAAATAAGGAATAGTTCAACAACTTTTGATAATCTAAATTTTTTATAAAAATTATACAGGTCAAAGCGACTTTAAAAGTAGGGGAGTTCCTGTCAAGGTGTTTCGTCGATCAATGGCTCATTTTGAAGGTTTTTACCAAGGTACCCAAATGTTTATTTTGACGATCCAAGATATTGCAAGAGTCATTTTGAAGGGTTTTATGGACAGTCAACTCAAAATTTATATAACCGTGCAGGTATATAATTTTAATCAACAAATTTTATTAACCATGTAATTGTTAATTATGCACATTGTTAATTATCCTGGCGGGGGTGCCGAAGGTGCCCCTGTACATGAGCGCCGTCGACTAACTATTATTATATTTAAAAAAATTTATTTAAAAAAAATTTATTTTAATTATTATAGGTGTTTATCAGTTTATCTAACAAATAAAGTATAATTAATAAAGTTAAGTTTTACTATTTAGAAATTTTATTATGAATAAGAAAATATCACACCTTAGATGTCAAAAAGAAAAACAAAATGGTAATTTGGTGCTTATTATCGAAAAAAATAAAACTAAAAGAAATAGAAAAACTATGTGGATCTTTAACACAGTTTTTGGAATCCTCACAAAAATCACCTGTGGCAAGTACGTCAAGAAAGAAAGTACGTCAAGTCTACTACATGAATTTATACTGAAGAGCCTGATACATTTCTAGATGTGCTAAATTCGTCTCCAAGTTCTACAAAGATACCAGAACACCCACAAGATGGTTCATTTTCTTCAACAGCAAAGTCAAAAAAGCCCAAAGAAGAGTTTTCTTATGAAGTCGTCTTTAATGCTGGCAGATCCAAGAACATGGCCTGAATCGATAAATAAACAACTTTCAGAAATTTTAGTGAAGAAAGGACCAGTCGAACTTCGTGATAATGTTCATTTCCCATCAGATGAGACAATAAAAAGATTTTCTACAACATACTATTTTAGAATTTTAGTAAATGGTGAAACAGTTTCCGGAAATTGGATTGAAAATGGTATTTTGTTTTTGCTGCCAATTATTCAGCAAAAATATTATTAAGCTGACCAGTGGTGGATATTCTGATTGACGATATGGAACAACGTATTTTGTTCAACATGAAAACAGTTCACAACATATCGAATGTTCAAAAATGTGGTGTAAATTAAAATTGCGGATGAAAAAGAACTACACAATAGATAAAGAGCTTAAAACATTTTATGAAATGGAAACAAAACGATGGTGTGGTATTATTGAAAGAATGATAGTTATTGTTCAATTTTTATCTGGTCAGTGTTTAGCATTTCGCGGCACATCAACAGAGTTATACCATCCAAACAATGGAAATTTCATGAAAGCTGCAGAAATATTAGCTAAATTTGATTCGATGATAACAAAGCATGTAAGAAACGTATAAAAATCAAAACACAAAAAGTCATATGACACATTATTTGGGAATCCATTTTCATCAGTTGTTTCAAGAATATATTATAAAAACAAAATCAATTTTCCAATATAATATATGTGGGGAATTTTAACTAAATATAAATAATATGCCAAGCAATGTAATTATACAATTTCAACATACCAAAAACATCCAAATATATTAATATTTATAACTAAAACTTACAGTCTAGATTGATGTAAATTAAAGTTCAAATGCACAAAAATCTGTGTAAAATGACATAATTTAACAAAATTAAAAAATAATAATTGAAGTAAAAATAATTAATTATAAAATCACGAAACTTTAAGTTGATATTTTGACCGGGTGGCACATAATTAGATGAGTATAAATATAGTAATTACATAGATTGAGGCCCAGAAGGAAAGTAATAAAGAAATACAAATTAATTAATTAATCAATTCGTCAAAAATAAACTAATTAAATTATGAAGAATTTGAAAGATTCTTAAAGATTTAATTAGAAATTTTGTTAAATTTTAAAAATATTTTTATCGAAAAATATTTTAAAAGAAAAATTGAAATTTGTTTAAATAACAAAAATAAGAAAAACAAGTTTTTGAGTGTAAAATTGATTGAATAAAATTTATGGAATTATTTAGTGATTTGGAACCAGATATTAATATTGTAACGGATAAGAATCCTAATATAAATAAATAGATAATTCCTTCAGTTTGACAGGCGAAATGTTAGATTGTCAAGCAAAAACAATATAATCAAATCAGAACCGGATGGTACTATTTTGGCGCCTGGAGCAAACTTCTTGAAAAGGCGCCTATATTGTTAAAGTCAAATTTGATGAAATAGCTGCAGATTTAAATAAAAACATACACTTTCTAATGAACTATTTATATATTTTTAGATTATTGTTATGTATAAAAAATAAATGATTTAATTAATTAATGGTACCCTGCGGACTTTAATTTCTGCAAAATCTTTTATTAAGACATCATAATCCAAAGACTCTGCGATGGCGCTTTCAATGGACATCAAAGACAAACCTACTAACCTTTCTTGTCCCATTGATGATCTTAAATAATTTTTAATTATTTTCAAAAGCGCTCAAAAATGCAAATTTATCAAAATATAGATTATTATGTAGAAATACGTGTTATAATAACAGTCAGTATGATAGTTTTGTTGAGAATAATTATTCTTCAATTTGATCGAAAAGGCGCCTTTTTTTCAGTGTGATTCTGGCGCCTGGTGCGGTCGCTCCCTCGCTCCACCCATAGATCCGGCCCTGAATCAAATTGAATAAAGATTGTCCAGACTACTTGATATGAGATAATGTAATTTGAAATCGTGATGAGGAGAAAGCTCCGTGTAAAATAAGATGTCAACTCAGTAAAGAGTTCGCACATGGTCGAAGAACGATGCAATCATGAAAATTGAGAATTAAAGAATTCAAAATAGAAATTAAAAATATTCTTGGTAAAGCGAGACTTCCAGTTAAGTGAATTAGGTTAGATTGATAATTGTCCGAGGTGGTCCTCACTGTATTACCTGACCTTAGATCAAGCCAATTGTATTAAATATATATTGGGTAAATTGTGATAATAATAAAGGTTATTTGTGAAGGGTGAGAATAAATAATCATCGTTTGTAGAAGTTTTGTTTTATGAGTTCAGATAAGAGTTAATGTGATTAAACAAATTAACCAAAAGATTGTCATAACATTTCCGTTTCCGCATTTATTTGTTGCTTACTATTGAAATTTGGGGTGAATTATGGGCAAAAATGTTTCTGATGGTTATAAATTATTTTTTGTTGAATTCAAAGAATGAGGGAACTTTCGTACGTCTTAATGCAGCCATGGCCAACCGGTGGCCCGCGAAGCGTTTTGATGTGGCCCGGACACAATTTTAAACATCAAATCAATAATTGTCTTTTTTAGAATTCATATTCGAATTAAGCATGTTTTTAATTTAAAAAATTGATTCTAAGTTTACTTGAATCGTAAAAACGAGTTATATTTATTTAAATGAATTTATTGTGGCCCGTGATAGTATTTTCCCGAAAATTTGGGTTGGCCACCACTGAATTAGTGGAATACAAAACAATAATGTTTTTGATGAAATGACAAATAAATATCAGAATAAACGATATTGATTTATTATAAAAAATAGGTTATAAAAAAGAAATTAACAAAACAAAAAATGACAAGATTATCAACACGGAATATCTATCAGGCAATGCTGACATTATTCTCGATGTTTCAAGCCGTTTCGGTAATATTGATATACATTTTGGCAATTCTAATCAATAGGAATAACGGGACGCTGCTAACTAGAATCCCTTGAATGGAATGGCTAAGGCTTCCAAATGTATTCCCTTCAGTTCCAACAGTCTTGATAGCCGACTCAACAAATTCCTCCACAGTCGACGTAACAAATTTCGGCGGGCGTAATTTGGCGATTAATTTAGTTTGAACATAAAACGGGCTAACTGTTTGCACTAATATTCCATATTTGGATAACTCTTCACTGAGCGCAAGAGAAAAATGAGTTAAGAAGGACTTTGTTGCACTATAAACAGCTGACATCGGTATTGGAGTGAGATAAGAAGCAGAAGAAACGTTGATGATAATTCCACGTTTCCGATGACGCATTTCTGTAGAAACGATTTTTGACATCATGAGGGCAGACAAAATATTAATATTTATAATTCCACTTAAAGAAAAGCTATCATCGATATCAATAAAATCACACGGAACTGGTTGATCGATTCCGACATTGTTTACTAAAACTCCAATATCTAATCCTTTCAATCGTTCTTTCAAATTTTCATAAATCGAATTCTGAATTGATCCAAATAAAATTCATTTTTAAGCTATAAATTAAACTAACAGATGTAAAATCTGCTTGTAAATACATGGCATCGATTTTGTAACATTTTTTTAATTCTTTGCTAGTTAATTCTAATTTTTTTACATCTCTGCTTATAAGACAAATATTCAATCCAATTTTCGCCAACTGTCGACAATATTCACGGCCGATCCCATCCGTTGCACCAGTAACTACTGCCCACATACCACTTCCTTTAATTATTGTTACATGCTTATTAGATCGCATTAGAAATTTAAATTTAAAAATAGCAAGAATTATTGGAACAATTATGTAACGAAAAAGCCAATAAATGAATACAAAAACAATGATATTTATCATCTAATAAAATTAAATTTCATTTTTAAAAAAATTAATTTATCATACATTTCTTTATATGTTTTTAAAGATTGAGCAAGTTATAATTCAAAATATGACAATTTATGAAACGATTTTCAAATTTGAAAAAACTTTTCCGTTTTCGTAAAGATTTTAAATATTTAAACAAAACTAAGTATTTCAAATGTGCAAATTAATTAATTAAGGAAAACCCGATTAAAGTAAACAGAAAGAAAAGTAAACAAAGTAGATTCTGGAAAACCATTATCTTAACAACATGAGTAATCTGAAAATGGGAAAGAGATTATAGTAAGGGAGACTAATGGCGAAACATTTAATTATTTCTTTCTAAGGAGAAAAGATGAAAAATATCGCAAGGCAAAGATTGTGAAAAGGAGACGATATAGTTAAAACATCATTGGCGATTATTTCAACGATATAAGGGAGCTCAAATTCAGAAACAATTGGCATTTTGACTCTGGTAGGGAAGAAGAAAGCGAGAGTAGGTTAAAAAGGAAAACTGAAGATAAAAAATAAAACTAGCAGAAAGGGAAATAAAGAAATCAAAAAGAGGTGATTATTGTTGTAGAAGGTCTAGTACCAAAGCGGTTACAGTTGATAGACTTGATACAGAGCCTGAGATTGCTCTTGTATCGAGGCCCTCTGGGCTCTGCTCTCAGTGATCAAGCTATCAAAGCAGTGCTTCAGGTGATGAATCTTCTGTTTGGTTTCTTTCATTTAAATGGGATTGAACCAGGTTCCCTCCAGACTGTCAATTTTATCTCTTACTAACCGGATCTCCTCCTTCAACGCTGAATTTTGTGCATTTTTGCCAGCACACGAGAAACACAGTTTTAAATGTTGTGATTGGTTGTTCATTGTTTTCTAAAAAAAAGTGGCAGAATTAAATCAAAAACGCAAACACATTCCGTGAAAAATTATTAAAATGGTCTTAAAAAACTATAATGATTGGAGAATGCGGTTGTTGGGGTTCAGTAGGAGCTGGGATAAACGCATTAGGAAAGTTTTAGAATTTATTACAGACATTAGGAAAGTTTTCAAATTAAATAAAATTAATCATTATTAGTATTTAATAATAACTAAAAATAAAATAGCTTAAGTTTAAATTATATATATAGCACTACAAATTTTAGTTGAGGGACGAACAATAGACAGAACAAATTAGACAAATAATTAGACCAACAATTTTCAATCAAGTTAGACCAATTAGATAGAAGAAAAAACTCAGACGAGCACCACTAATCAAATAGATAGAAATACACAAAATAAATCTGAGCAGATATCACAAGCACCAAAATTTGCAATCGCTAAACAGAGATCACATTGATCATATCTTAACGGATTACACAACTCGATGGCATAAAATACAATAGTTATGAGGGCGTTTAGGAAGGACTCGATTCAACACCTATAAGTACCCCGAACATATTTAAAATTAAAATGACACACCTTTAACACTAGGACGGCCGGAAATATTTTATACCTTGGAAGGCCAAACCGGTCAATTTGACCGGTGCACATGTGCTCCTTATTTTCATGCTGAGATTTCTATGATGCAACTCATTTAGCAATACTTTCTTTGTGCTACTAACACGCTTTCAAAATTTAACTATTTTTATTCTAACAGTAGTTAATTTATTAAACTACTTACAACAATGAAATAAAAATATTTGTTTAGCTGACACAAAGCTACACTATTTTAAACATTGTCTTCGCGTTTATTCAGACTGGTATGTATGTATACTTCATTTCTTGTTTATAAATATTCTCTTGCTTTTATTCAAAGATAGTGCTTATTAAAAGTGTAATTAAGCAAGCATTAAGAGTTCTAAGTTTTGAAATTTGGTAAATTAAAAGAATCAAACGAAAAACTTAACGAAATGTCATAAGACAATATCTAATAATTGTTATAGAAAATCTTTGAACTTCTTGGGATAACAAACATTATAAAACCGTGTTTTCATTAGAATCCAATAATAAATTTGACGTTTCTTATTTTACTGACGGAGTTTTTATCATTATTTTAGAATCAAATATGCCAACTAAAAGAATTGCTGCTCAACGTGCTTTACAGAAGCTATGGAATATTGACGCTGCTCTCTTCGAAGATGAAGATCAGCCTATGGGAAGTGATGATGAGCCCGAAAGAAATGATTCTGACGAAGAGTTACATGAATGGAACTCTGATGATAATGGAAGTTCGTTAGAAAGTGACAATGAGTCAGTCAATAGCTCAATTTCTTCATTAGAAAATCAGCTTTTATCTGGCAGGGATGGCACTCTTTGGAATCAAGTAGAAAACAATCACGCTATTAGTGTTGGTGAGATCTGACGAAAAGAGAAAGCCTGAAATGATACACTTTTATAACAAAAATAAGACAGCTGTAGATACCATGGATAGCATGTTGCGTTTATACAGCAGTAAAGCCGCAACAGCAAGATGGCCAGTCGCTACTTTCTATGATTTGCTTGATAAAGCAGCTCTCAACGCTCATGTTATTTTCAAAGATGCTACGGGATCAACTATAAAAAGAAGGGATTTTATTTTTGAATTAGCTACATCTCTTTGTGAGGAGTTCAAAAGCCGTCGAACAGCAAGTCCCATCTCTGGTGAACTCTGTTCTGAACAACCAAAATTAAAGAAGCGACAAACTTGTTCTGCTCCTCATTGTCATAACAAATCCAGAGCTATATGCCATGTATGTAGTAAAGTTTACTGTGGAAAACATTCCCAAATGACTGTTAAATGCTTCGGTTGTGTGTAAATTATATTTGGTTTTATATTTTCTAGTATGTAAGATGATTATGTGTGACTTTCTTGTGTGTTTCAATATACCGGTCAAATTGACCGGTTCGGCCTTCCATGGGGATGGCCTCATTATCTCAGTCGTGACAAATGCTATAATTGAAGCTTTGATATGCACAACAAGTTCACTAAAAATGAATAATTGTCACAAAATATGAGACGTTAATTCCTTTTCGTTTTCTCACATAATAAAAATGAAATTACTTAACGGTCAAAATAACCGCTCTGGCCGTCCTAGTGTTAAGTACCAAAAATCTTCTTTTATAATTAACTTTTTTCTCGGTTGAGATTTTTCACTTTTGTAATTATCTTATTCCACATTTCATTGCTCTTCCATGTCGACAAATCCCTTCTGCCTCAATTGGAAAAATTAGAACCAGTTTGGCTGACTTGGAGACCTTTCCACTTCAGGTCAACCGTAGATTTTGATAGAAATTAATGGAAATATTCAGTACTCGCCAATTGATCACTGATGCCAAAAACCAAAAGAAAATCCAAGTAGCGTCCAACGAATATATAGGAAGGTTAAAATAAAGTAGAACCCTGCTCAATGTATTTGGAATGAATTCGATTTAAATAAAATTCATAGTAAATAGAGTGAGACATGTGAGTTAGAACTTCAGATATGATTGTCCAAGTCGTAGAAAGAAAAGGATATTAATGTTAACGACGTTAATCCTTCTATCAAAGGAAAATTGATGGGAATAGTTTCGGTATCGGCGTTCACCTGCATATTGGTTCTCAGTCAAGTTACACAGGACTATCGTTGTGATAAAAAATGAGTAGCCTAGTACAGCACCATGGGACAATCCTAAACATTAACTTCTAGATTTCTTAGAATATTTTGTCAACCTTAGTCTACTAACCCTTATATGTATTTCAATAATTAGTTTTTTAATTTCCAGACACATAATGCTTAATTAATTTTCGAGTTGACGAATTTTCTCTCCTTATATAATAGATTCATTATATGGTGCTAGACCATCAGTACAAAATGAATATTTTCTTTTTGAGATAACTATTTGGAATTATTTGTTTGAACGATCGCAATAAAATTTGATGTACCTCATTCATTTTAATATTTAATCAGAGATATGGGAATAACGTAGGTACCAATTTTTAAAATACTAAAAACAAAATTTGATACAGATTATGTACATTTATATTAAAAAGCTTTTAATTTGCAATAATTAACAGGAATAATAAAAAAACAATAGATATAATTGTCCTGCATTTAAATAACAAATAATCAAACACTAAAATTTAATTAATCTTAAATTCATATTTAAAATAACTTTAAACAAAATTTATTAGGTATTATAAATTATGAAACCAAAACTCCACTTGATGCTGCCGCTTCTTTGGATTCAACTTTTTGTTCAGTTTTCTCACTTCCAAATTTAATTCCGTGTTTTTCTTTAAATGCAATAATATCCTTAGTCTTTTGATTACAATTGTTGTTAATAACTTCTATCATTTTCTTCAACTAGAATTTTAGGTTAAGTAAAGCTACATACATAAAAATCAATAACTTGTTCTTCATTTTCCTGTAAACATGGCAAAACTTCTTTAACAGTTTGTTCAACTAAGACACCACCTAAAGTTCTAAAACATTTTCTATCTGAATTGGCTTCACTTAATACTTTAATTACAAGTCTAGAAAATATTAAAACTATAAAACGATTTTAAAAATTAATTACCCATGTTCTCGTAATTCCATTTCTAGTTCACTTAATTTATTAGCCATTGCTTTTTGTTCCATCAACATACTCTGAAATTCATTAAAAATTTCTTGTTGTGACTTCGCATTTTTATCTGATTTCTTACTCATCTCTATTTAATTTTAAAATATATTACTACCAAATTCAAATAAACAAATTGTGTTTATTAATTAAAAACTTATGGATTAAATAATTTGTATGAAACTACTACTATCTCAATGAAAACGAAAAATTCAGAGAAAGCCTTTCATTGTAGTTTATTTTATTTAATTGATTAATAAAATAAACAAAATTGGGCTTATTATGAATCTAAAAATAATGCTTATTTGACCAAACTAATAAAATTTTAAATGTTATCAAATTGATTTTAAAAATTGTATAATTTCAAAAGAAAACAAATTTGAAAAAGTATTTGATAGAAATCATTTTTATTAAATATGTTTAAAATCTTTTAGAGAAGGAATTTTAACTAATATCTGTGAAATTTGGTCAAAACCAGTTAAATCTTCGATGAATTTAACCAAAAATGCATAATCTTTAATTACCCAACTTTGGCGCTTAAATAGTGAGTTGTTTAAATATTCTAGGGTTGCTGATAGATTTGTTGTCAGCTCTTCCTTTAACGCCTTCATGACTATCCATGTACTCATACCAAAGATCATGTTGTTAATGTACGCAGGGGCTGAAAATCATTATGCAGGAGAGCTCTATTGCTAGAACTACTCTTTACTGTATTGTTATTGGTAGTAAAATTGATATTGAAATAAATTTGTAGCAATGAATTAAAATAGCAGGTATTTCCGTTTTTTATTAATCCAGTTTGTTCTATTGTAATGCTTAGTCTATTGAAACATATGTAATTAATGGAAAAGCAAAATAATAAATGATTTTCATTATTTCTTGGAAATGAAGTAAACCTAATATCTTATAATTGGCATAAAAATTTGAAATAGCAATAATATTTTTGAAATTATTAGTGTTGAGGTATCAGCTTGCATTGGTTATCGATAATATATAAATTATAAGAAGTATTTTATAGAAATTTATTAAATATAAATTTTTGCATAAAACACTATCAAACCAATTGATTCTGCACAAATATTATTATTGACCCTTCAAAGCGGCTACGACCCCATGACACATTATGCTTCAACAACCATGCGACCTCATCAACTCTCAATCATACACATTTCTTCACCCTTTTTCTCTGATGCTCCTAATTGTTAGCAACTTCTTTTTCCATCGTTTCCAAAATCGGTTCACTATTACAAAACATATTTCCCATCTTGTTGGGCTAAAACCGAGAATTAAGAGTTTGTTTTAATGGATCGAATATATATATATATATATATATATATATATATATATATATATATATATATATATATATATATATATATATATAGCACAAAAATCACACAAAGTTGAATTAAAATTTATGATCATACACAAAATAATACAAAATAAAGTAAACACATGGAGAATAAATAAAAAAAGAATACTAAAATAAAGAAATGAAGAAATTTAAAAATTGAAACTAAAAATTTCTGTTAACGGATAAAATAAAATAAAAATTAAATTAGTTAAAATAATGTAACTTATAAAATTTATAAAATTAAATTGTCAAAATTAATAAAATTGAAATAATTTCATTAATTAAATCAATTAAATTAAAAATAAATAATTACATGCACTCATGCGCGTGTGCAAATGTAATTCAAATTTACTGCATTATGATTGGATCTAGTGGCAGAGAATGCAATCAAAATCAGTATAGTAATGATATTACATTAGAGGCCAAGGACCAGATGTGAATCAGTTCAGATTATATTGCGTAATTCAATACAATGTGTTAGTTATTACGCAATATACATTACTATTTAAGAGTGATCACTCTGTGTTAATATTAATAAATCTTTAGATGGAACCAATTGTTGTAACTGGCGACCACGCCGAAAATGTTAACACAATGACGACTCGAGGAGAAAGGAAAAAGTCTGCAAGAGACGCACTACCGAAACGTGCACAAGAACTCTTGGATATGGAAATTAGAAGATATGACGGCAGATGTACCAAGGAAGTTGAAAAATGGATACAGGCAATTGATGATTGGATCGCTAGGAATGATTTGAAGAGGACAGAAGCATTCGATTTTCTACTTTGCGATGAAGCGGCTACACTGTGGAAAAATTTCAAAACAGAAAAAACAACATATAAAGCAGCTAAAGAATGGTTTTCCGAAACATTTACAATTAAATTGACTATTATAGACAAGATTAAAGAACTTGCTGCAATTAGACAAGAGGAAAATGAGAGATATGCAACCTTCGAAATCAGGGTATTGAAATTAGTGAGTGAAGTTATTAATTCAGGAATGAGGGTAAAGGAGATTGCCAATGAAATTATAACTGGACGCGTCAGAGACAGAAGATTAAAAGATGCTCTAACAATGAAACCATCGATGACAGCAGAAGAACGAAATCACCTGGCCAAAATTTACGAAAAAGTGGAATCAAAAGAAAAGACGGAAGAAATTATGGTAATAAAGAAGAGTAGTTACGCGGAAGCAACAAGGAGAAGAAATTCAGAAACGTTTACAAGAGAAACAAATGGAAGTAACACCAATGTATTAAGAAGCCAAGGAAATTACAGAAGAGAGAATTTACCAGATAATTCGTATAACAGAAATAACGAAATGAATCATGCAGTCGAACGGAATGTGCAGAGAAGGACACCAACAGTTTCGCTTAAACACATTGCCAAGAGATTATACAATCGATCTAGAGGCCTTCCTGATCCAAGAAACGGCGAATTACAGTCAGGCCAATGTTTTTGCTGTGGCGAATATGGGCACAGAAGATATGAATGTCCACTAAAAGATAAATGTTTGATATGTGGTAAGGGAGGGCATAATTTTCGTGATTGTTATTTATTAAGAAAGAAAGAACAACATAACTATGAGAACAAGAAAATGATAGCTTGTGTGCATGAAGAAGAAAACGGAAGAAATTACTCGGATGATGCAGAAACAAGAGAATCAATTAATGATTTTGCAATTCATGATGTGGAAACTGAAAAAAACACGAGGAACTCTATTGCATACATTTCGTCAATGGGGTTGTAAAGGAAGAAAATCGGAATGACAGAACAGAGAGAATGAGGTATGCGACATCAGATGGAAGAGAATGGAGCAAGATGATGATAAATGATGTTGAGATTGAGATGTTGTGGGATTCTGGAGCTTCAATTACAGTGATGAATGAGGAAACATGGAATAAAATTGGCAGTCCACGTTTAAGCAGCAGTGAAATCAAAATATGTGGAGTTTTTCCAGGAACTCAAAAACCACAGGTATGTACAGGAGTAAATGTTTATTGGCACAATAAGATGAGGACTATCAAAATAATTGTTATTAAAAATATATTTCCAGGTTTTATTGGCGGGATAGATACTTTGAAAGCATTTGGAGTGCAGTTGATGGAAATTAACAATATCGAATCCGAGACAAAGATTAGCAAATATACTGATGACGAGAGAAGGCAAAAAGCAAAAAAAAGGAATTGAGAAGAAATGAATTGCCAACAATTAACAAATTATTAGATGAATTCGGGTCAATATTTATGGCAGCCAGATTTGATTTAGGATTCACAAGAATCGTAGAGCACGAAATTAATACATCTGGAAATCCAACAATGCAATTTCCAAGACGACAACCGATGCATCTAGAACAGAAAATTGAAGATATGATAAAAGAGTTAACAAAAGCTGGAGTTATAAGACGCTGTAAAAGTCCATGGAGCTCTCCATTGGTTGTAGTAGGAAAGAAAAACGGCTCAATTAGAATGTGCGTAGACTATAGAGAGTTGAATAAGATGACAGAAAGAGAATCTTTTACTATGTCCAACATTTCCCAATTAATAGATAACCTATCAGGATCTAAATTCTTTTCTTCTTTAGATCTTGGACAAGCATACTATCAGGTCGCATTAGCAGAAGAAGCACAAGAGAAAACGGCTTTTAGTTCCAAAGAAGGTCAATTTTGTTTCAATCGACTTCCATTTGGATTATCAACGGCTCCAGCAACATTTCAGCGATTAATGCACACGATGTTAGAGGGTATATTGTTTAATGGAGCAATTGTTTATTTAGACGATATTCTGGTATATGGCAAGGACCAGTCTGAACATGATGAGCGATTGCGAGAAGTTTTCAAAAGAATAAAAAAATCAGGACTAAGAATAAATCCGGAGAAGTGCGAAATTTACAAAACCAAATTAAAATTCCTTGGTCACACCGTCAGTGAAGATGGAATACAGACAAATTCAGAGAAGATCAAGTCAATTACAGAAGCGACGAAACCACAGTGTGCTAAACAACTTCGATCTTTTCTAGGTTTGACAAATTACTATAGACGATTTGTCAAAGATTATGCTAAAATAGCAGCACCCCTACATGCAGCAGCGTCAAGTTGTGATAAAACAATCGAATGGTCAGAAAATTGTGAAAACAGTTTTAAACAACTTAAAGAAGCCTTAACACAAGCACCTATTCTTGATTTTCCTCGTATAGACCGTAAATTTATTTTGGATACTGATGCCAGTTTTGAAGCTATTGGAGCAGTGTTGAGTCAAATAAAAGAAGACGGTTCAGAAATAGTTATCGCATATGGTTCAAGAAATCTGATGGCCCATGAAAAGGGATACTGCGTAACAAGGAAAGAGTTATTGGCATTGCATGAATATGTTTTATATTTTAGACAGTATTTATACGGGAAATAATTCGTGGCTCGAACAGATCACAAAGCTTTAGTATTTATGAACACGAATAAAAAAGCAATAAGTCCACAATTTCAGACATGGATGGCTAATCTATCGGAATACGATTTCCAATTGAAATACCGGAAAGGTGAAGAACATGCTAACGCAGATGGATTATCAAGGGTCGAGGTAGTTTATGTGCACAGTGTCAGACAGCACATATACAACATAAACAAGAAAGGTCAAGAGTAAGATATATCAATTTGATACAAAAAACACAGACAATGTTAGAAATTATGGAAGAACAGAAGAAAGATAAATTGTTCCAGGAAGTGATGGAAATTCTTAAGAATCAGATAGATTTTCGGAAGGAATCGTTTCTAAATAGTTTTTTATTCAGATATAAAGATCGGTTAAAGATATCGGATGATATGCTTGTATTGGAATCAGACAAAATAGATCTAGTGATAATCCCAAAAAGCTATCAATCTAAACTAGTGATTAAAATACATGAAGATTTATGTCACGTTGGAATTAAGAAACTGTTTCATTATTTGGAAGGGAATTTTTTCTGGCCGAAAATGCAAGAAACCGTTAAAGAGATAGTAAAACGATGTGTCACATGTGCAAGACGGAAAATAGACAAAGGGAGGACAAAGGAAATTTTAATTCCACACGAAAGTTCTGAATTTCTAGAACAGATTGTGATGGATGTTGCTTTTATGGAGAGAACTTCAACCGACAAAAAGTATGTTATCGTTATTATTGATAGGTTTAGCAAATTAGTAAGTTTAACGGCTACAGCAAATCAAGATGAAAAAACTATTTTGAAGACGCTAATGAACAATTGGATTTACAAATATGGTAAACCTCAAAGTATATTGACAGACAGAGGGCGAAATTTTGAAAGCAAATATTTTAAGGAAAAATTAGAACAACTTGGAATAAAGCAAGAATTCGCCTCGCCATATCAACATCAGTCGAATGGCTTAGTGGAAAGAGCTATCAGAACAATGAGAGATTTACTTGTGACTACGATGAAAGGGGGCTGTGCTGAAAAACAGTGGCACGAACTGCTGCCTCGAATTGAATTCAGTATAAATGCAACTTATCAAAGTTCTACAAAATATTCACCATTTGAGATAGTATATGGACGGAAAATAACGTTACACGCTAATTCTAGACTCAAACATCAAGTACACGATATTTCGGAAGAAGCACAAAAGAATAACAAGCAAGCTGCGCAAAAGATGAGAACATTCGAAAAAGACAAAAGAATTAAACGACATTTTGAAGTGGGGAAGGAGGTACTAGTAAGACGAGAACCACAAAGAAGAAACAAAAATGATATTCAATATGATGGTCCATATAAAATTCTTAGATTTGTTTCAGATCATCAAGTTGAATTGCAATATCCAGATACGACGCGGCACCGACGAATCGAATGGTTAAAGAGATGGCATCAATCTTATGAAGGGAAGAGTAATGATATTACATTAGAGGCCAAGGACCAAATGTGAATCAGATTATATTGCGTAATTCAATACAATGTGTTAGTTATTACGCAATATACATTACTATTTAAGAGTGATCACTCTGTGTTAATATTAATAAATCTTTAGATGGAACCAATTGTTCTAACTAGTATAAATACACCTAACTGCTAAAGTTAACATTGTCTATAATTTACGTTGGTGTGCACATCACCTGAGGTGAGTCACCAATTATATGACAATGTTAACTTAATTTCATTTTTTCAATTTTTTAAAATCGTTTTGAGGTAAGTTTTGAATTGAAGTAATTTTTAGGACTTGAATTTTGATTTTATATAATTATGAGATCATTATTCAAGTTCTTAAATATTACTGTTAGTCAGCATTTATAATATAACATTGATAATTAAATTTCAGGTGTTTTTTTAGGAATTTTATGGTATTTTATTTGGATTCATTTGGATTTATTTCGTAAAAAATGTAAGTTAGATATTTTTATAATTATAAATAAGTAAAGTAATCACCAAACATTTATTTTTTAAGACATTTAGTAAAGAATGGATAAAATATTTTTAAAGTTTTTGTAATCTTCTTTCGAATTTTTTTCTATTTCTGTAATTCTATGAAAATATTAATTTGTTAAAATAATTTATTAAAATTTACGATTTGCGATTTTTTCCCTGCAAATTCAAAGATGTCGAAGGACTTTCTTCAATATCTGTAAATCTAAAGAAATTTTATATTCTAAATTATTTTATAATTAAATCTTACGATGTATTTTCTTCTTTTTCCCTAAAGCTCAAGGTAGAGCAGTCAGAATCTGATTCAAAAGTTTTTTTCTACATAACTTTTTTAATAATTTGAAAATATTGATATGTTAATCATATGTTAATCAATGTTAATTTCGCATAAAAAACACTTTTCTTAATTTTATATGTATTTTTCATTATGTGTGCTGTGCTTGTATGCTTAATTATTTTCTCTCACTTTTTAGATTCCTATAATAAATATGTTAAATTTTGCAGTATTAAATTTTTACACACAGGTAAGTTTGTGTGTTCCTATAATATATATTTATTGTTTTTTTTTAGATTATAGATAATGTTATATTTCGCAGTTAGGTGTACTGATTGCAAATTAAGTTAATAAATGATTATCACTCTGTGAACTTCTATAAATTTTTGAACACAAGTTTCGGCGTCAGTTCTAATAGCTCTGAGTTTTCGGTCTATGCCATCTTGGTATGTTTAAATTGGATTTAGTAATTTTAGTTATTGTGTAATTTTATAGAATGTTCTAAATTAATAAATTTTAATATTCAATTTCATTTTTAGTTATTTTTTTGTTTTTTTATCGTTTATTTCTCGTTTAAAGTTTAAGTAATAATTGTGTATTTTAATTTATTTGTTTTTTTAAGTGTCCTAGGATTTTAGAGTGTTCCTAGCGGTTAGATGCCTTGTACATTTTTCCCAAGTGGGATCCTCGAGAATCTTAAGCACTCAGACGGTTGGATCCGTTCGGAGACCTCCCGATGGGTTCGTTGCTGATATTTTTATAAATTTTATTGAGTTAAGAGTGGTGATAAAGTAAATAATATCAGTTATAAGTAAATAGGATTTAGTTTTGGTTAATATTATGAAATTTATGAGTAGTTATGATACCAAATAAGTCAGGATTGGAAATATATGTAAATCCCTGCTCACATATTTTGAAGAATAAGTTGAATTTTCACGAGTATTGTAGAAGGTATATAACAACATTTATTAAACTGGGAAATAACGATCCCTGCACAAAATTTTGGTAAAGGACAGTAGAAAACATTTAGAAATGAGGACTATAATTACAGAAATCAATAACAATAATCTCAGAAAGAAATAGATAATTAACAATGACGTATGACCTTCTATCGGCAGTCTAGAACCCGAAACGAAAATATCACGAGGAGTAGTTTTAGTAATAGAGCTCACTGCTCGTGGATTTTCAACCATTGTGTATAGAACCGACACAAATGACATAAAATATAATACTTATGAGTGCGTTTAGGAAGGACTCGATTCAACACCTATAATTACCCCGAATATATTTAAAATTAAAATGACACACCTTTAAGCACCAAAAATCTTCTTTTATAATTAACTTCTTTCTCGGTTGAGATTTTTCGCTTTTGTAATTATCTTATTCCACATTTCATTGCTCTTCCATGTCGACAAATCCCTTCTGCCTCAATTGGAAAAATTAGAACCAGTTTGGCTGACTTGGAGTCCAAAATATTACCATTCCTTCAAACTTAACTAAATCTTTTACTTGCATCAAGGTACACAACACACACTTCACACTACGACACTACATAGGCACATGTAAATACACCTAAAAGATTTGATTGGACGCATACCCAATGAGGGAAATCCTCCAATTCATTTCACAACAATCAATAATTAGGAAAAGTTAAAATCGAATTAAGACGAATAGTGAAATTAATTATGAATGGCTAGTGTAACAGTAGAACTGACAAAATAAATAAAAAATTGTTAGCAAACTGATTTTTAAAAGTGATAGCAATGTAGTCAATGGAATAGAAATGCAATGTAATAATATTCAGTTATCCCGCATCAATTTTTGCCCAATGGTTCAATCACTATTAATAGAAGAACAGAACATTAAAGTTAATAATGCTCTATTTGAATTAGCTGTATGTATGCATGGTCTACGAATCGGGTACAAGGCTTAAATTAAATGACACCACTTAAATTGAACTACCATCTTCTCCATGAGATATTTCATGTAAATTTGGATTACAATTTTGAAAAATATCTTGAAGAATGAAAATATTTTAAAATTCATATAAAAACAGATTATTTTATGCAAGTCATGTCAAAATAAATAAAAAAGCTGCATATTTGTTTTTAAAATTAACGAACTTTACAATTTAATTAAATTAAAACTTATAAAAATTATATTATTTTATTATTCAGTAAATTATTTTGAAAATTTAAATTTTACTGATGAAATTACGACATGTTTCTGAGAGTTCTTAATCAGAGCTTCGGTGATAGGCTTCTTAAAACCTTAATTAACTCCGACTTCAAACAAATAAGTCAAGAACGTTTGAAGAACTACAATATCAATGTTTATCAATAAAATCCTTTATATTTTACAGACCTTCAACTTGATTTTACCTTTTTACTTTTCATTAATTTTTTTGCCTGGAGATATAAAATTTTCTCCTATGTAACATATTTTCGTTAATAAATTTTTAAAATTTATTTATAGTCATAATTTAATTTCAAATTAAATATTTTTTTTATTAAATTATTTTTTAAATATACTTGACTCAATTTTATTTATAACAAAATATTTATTTTAAATAAAACTTTGTTTAAATAATAACCATACATTATTTAATTTTAACATGTCAAGACCAGAAAATCAATTACCTCCAGAATTGGTAAATACAATTTTTATTTCGATAATTTTAAATGAATTTATAGTTTTATAATGAAACGGAAGCTTCGAAATATTCTAACAAGTGAATATTTTCTCTAGTCTTTTTTTAATGAATGTATATTAGTACACGTATAATGGAAATTCAAACTGAATTATCTGAAAGAGCAATGGAATTATTATGCTTGAACAATGAATCGTCCTTAGTTTTAGATATTGGGTTTGATGTTTGAAATTAATTATTGTAATTATAATAAATTATAGTTGTGGTTCTGGCATAAGCGGTTCAGTAATTTCAGATTTGGGTCATGAGTGGATAGGAGTAGATATTAGTCGGCCGATGTTAGGTAGATAAATTTATTAAATATAAATTTCATTTTTCCAGACATTGCTCAGGAAAATGGCAACTCATCACTTGTATTAAACGATATTGGAGCAGGTTTACCATTTAGAGGAGGGCTTTTTGATGGAGCTATAAGTATTTCGGCGGTTCAGTGGCTGTGCTATTCTTGTAAAACTGTCGATAATCCAAAAAAACGTCTTAAAGCATTTTTCACAACTTTATACGGTTGTTTGGTATGAACAATTTTATATCGAATTATTAACAATATTGACATGAATTAGAAAAGAGATGCTAGAGCTGTGATTCAATTTTATCCAGAAAATGCCGATCAGTTAACTCTCGTTTTTTCCGCAGCTCAAAATGCTGGATTTTCAGGTGGTTTGATTATCGATTTCCCAAATAGTTCCAAGAGCAGAAAGTAAGATAACACAATATTTGAGTGGTTTATTACATTTTTATTTAGGCATTTCCTTGTGCTTAATGTTAGCCCAACAAAAGAAATGCCAAAAGCAATTGATGACTCAATTACATTAAAAAGAGACAAACTCAATCAGTTGCGAGAGAAAAGTGGCCTTAAGAACAAACCAAACAAAGGTCACAAGCGAGACGGCGTTGTAAAATCAAAATATTCAGGCAGAAAAAGAAAAATTAAATTTAATTGATTTTTTCATCCGTTTATTACCATGGAAATGTTTATTTAAACAACGATTTTCTAGCAATTTTAGTTTTGAATTTTTAGATGCATAATTTAATGAGAAAACTTTTATTTCTATATGATTATTTTTGGTAATATGTAAGGTGACGTCCGGCTTTGGGGGGGGGGTCAGTCACGATTTATCCCGCGTCAAAATGAATGACAAATATGTCAAGAATAAAATATAAAAAATATTTTTTTATTAATAAACTGCAGCGAGAGATTATCTTAATCTTACGACTGAATAGTTCCAAGAAAAACTTTCATCAGTGAGTATTTTGATATTTTTTGCTTTGTAGTGTTATATTTAACCATTGAATAATTATTATAAGTCTTGTTCTTTGGTTTTTAATATTCATTACGAATATTTTTCATTAAAACTAAAGTTATGTTATACGATGCAATAAAGTAAACAGCGGACCTCTAAGCGTCGCCATTTGCAGTAAATCTGCACTCATGTATTCTTTTATAATTCTGTTCTTTATGATATTCTAGATCAGGGGCGGGAACCTACGGCCTTCTGGAGCTTCATGTGCGGCCTCCGGAGCCTTATCGAAATAAATCTTAATTTATATAAAAACCATGAATTTTGATGATTTACAATTAAAAATACTTGTAACTACTGAACTGTATACATATCGTACTGTACAAGCATCCAACCGAGTACAAAGAACGAAATATAAAATTCAATCATTCACACCCATAAATACAAAACTTATGTAGACGAAAA
>CAUHTR010003688.1:0-12337 GCA_959609185.1 Schmidtea polychroa | reverse complement strand
TGCAACACCTTTATATTNATTAGGTTAATAATTTAAAAATTAGGTAAATTTAAATAATAATTCAAAATAAGTAATAAATTTTAAATTTATGGTAATATATTTTGAGTATTCGATGTCGTCTGAGAAATTAGGGTAATAATTAAAAAAAAGTAAATTAAAGTAAATTACAGTAGTAATTTTTAAATAAGTAATAATTTTCAAATTAAGTAAATTAGAGTAATAATTTAAAACTAATGTAAGATATATTTTAAGAATAGGCGTCGCTTGAGAATTTTAAAAGAGTAATGAAATTTTTAATGCAAATATTTATCTAGTTTAAATATTTATTTAGTTTATTGTAAGATAAATAATAGCAATGCAAAGAAAAGAGTTTTGAAAAAATGCAAGAAATCTCTCTTATCACTTGCAGACAACAAAAATAAGAATCAAAATAAAGAGAATATATAAACAACATGGTGGTTTTATAGTCACTTTTAGAAGACTTTGGAGACATGTAATTTATTAATATCAAAAGCTGATTATCCCCCCGGAGGAAGTCATTATATTGCAAGTATCTTGAACACACATGCATCAATAATGCAATATTACACCTTTCACATTCAGACATAAACATTAGGGTGGGTCGAAAATTTTTTTTTTCTCCAAACATGCCTAAAAAGTTGTGCTTATGCTAGAAAATGAAATATCCCTGCAAAAGACTGCTGTTTAAAAGGGTTTACAGGTCCCAACTTTTGTTTGTATGTATTAGTACTATCCCAGTAAAAATGCTCGCACATGTGCCATTGTAAATTCATCCTGCAAGCAGTCACACGCTTGCAGAAAGACCATTTTTGACATGCTCTATTCACAAGTCCAAGCTAACGCGTGCATGTATAGAGAGGTTAATTCACGGAAGCACCTTCACACAAGCACTCACAAAGACAATTTCTTCTGAACAATACTAACACACACACTACAGTCAACACATAATCCACATGGATACTACTAGTCAGTCTAAACTCAGATAATTTAATTTGTTTCGATTGGATGTCAAGTGTTTGCTGGACATAATTAAAAAAGTTAACTTGATGATTCACTTTTATTTTGCCAGAGCTGAGTACAGAAGAGCAGTTATGAAGGGACAGAGAAATAAGCAATTTCGCAAAACAAGAAGTAAATCACGTCATTGTCTGTTTGGTCAAACTTGTGAACTACCCAGAAACCAATTACCTACTTGTGAAGATGTGTTTCGTGATTACTGTTACAATGAGAAATGTACGCAATTTCATACTGGCTTTAACGAACAAGCAAACTCTTCTCGCAAATAAGGTGAAGGAAATTTATATGAAGGCAAGTATCCCAACTGTTGAGTTCAGTAGTATTGTGGTTCGTGTCAAGCGACTAATATCAAAAGTGCATGAATTAGAGAAGTATCCAGTATGCAAGAGGTCATCTGCCAAATTTCAAGATAAGTTAAGCTCGTTTTCCAAATTGTTTGACATATGTTGCTGCAAATGTTTTAATGATGGTGCTCGTGGAAGAAGTCAGTGTACATGCCGATTGGCCTTGAAAATTCCTACCTTAGAGTGGGAGTTCTGGATTGACCAACAAACTACCAGAAACATGAAAATCGGAAATACGGACAGACAGGAAACCTCAAAATTGAAGAGAAAACAAACGAAAAGCAGCCCTACAGGAAAAGGAAAACAAATGAAAAATGAAATAATGGACACTGAAGTTAACGATCTACATCCGACCTCAAGAAGTGACACGGAGAGTGAAGCCGCTAGTGATGAAAGTAAAGATAAGTTAGACAATTCAACAGAAAGCTCAGAGTCAAGCGTAGAAGAATGTGATGAATTTCAAAATAGAAGACATTATCCTGAATTAAGTAAAGCTGTTGACAGATGTGGTGTGAGCAACAGAGACACGTGTTTGCTAGTAAACGCTTTTCTGAAAGATATGGAACTGTTATCCTCTCAAACAATCATCGATCCCGCAAAATTACGACGTCAGAGAAAGTACTGGAGGAGAGAGAAATTGAACAGCATTCAGCAGAAGCGAAAAACTTGATTTGCCTCGGTTTCGACGGGAAACAAGATTCCACCTTACTTCATAGAAGGATCCTAAAAGAGGAGCATTATGTGATTGTCGCCTTTCCAGGGGATACATATATCGATCATGTTGTACCTCAAAGTAGTAAAGCTGTTGATATTGGCAAAGAAATCATGTCAATCATCGTTAGCACGCAGTCCTCACTGACCCTTCAAGCAATTGTGTGCGATGGAACCAATACAAACACCGGAAAAAATAATGGAATAATCAGAAGACCGAAAAAAGCCTAGGGCGACCTCTACAATGGCTGATATGCTTGTTGCATGCAAATGAATTGCCATTCAGGAAGTATTTTTCAGTCGTCGATGGTGGAGAAACAAAAGGTCCAAAAACGTCATGTGGTGAAATAGGAAGCGTTCTTGATTTTGATCCCAAAGACAAGCCCGTAGTAGCCTTTATGTCCCTTCCTGGAAAGGTCGTAGATATTAGTGAAAATGTCAAGAAAGAATTGAACACTGATCAATTGTATTTCCTCAGAGTATGCTTGGCAGTCCAGAAAGGGGACCACAACAACAAGGATGTCCCTTTTCTACAAATGGCACAACCAGGAAATTTGAATCACAGTCGCTGGCTAACGAAAGCTAATAGAATTCTGCGACTATATATGTCCGAAACTGCTCCATCTGAACCTCTCATGCGAATAGTGAAATTTATTGTCAATTTCTATGGACCGTCATGGTTTTATATAAAGATTCACTCGTCATGCCAAGATGGTGCAAGAAATATTTTTTATATGCTCCAACTTCTGCAGGATTTGGATCCATCAGACCAAGAAATCATCTTTCCTGTCATTCAGAACAACAATTGCTTCTCACATCCAGAAAATATACTCCTAGCTGCTGTTGGTGATGATGATGAAGAAATCAGAAAGTTTGCAACAGAAAAAATCATAACTGCAAGACAAAATTTTCTCCCTTCCGAAGTGATTCGCACTATGGACAAGAATACTGTCTTTCTTCAGTCGTCTGCTACATCATATGCTGACATGATTGACTGGACAAAATGTAATTTGACGCCTCCCCCTCTTTTATCTCATATATTGGATCATGAATTGAAGATGACTAAGAAAATTACATTAGAACAATTTCCCTGTCATTCTCAAGCCGTTGAAAGAGCCATCAAAGATGTTTCTTCTGCCAGTTGCAAAGTGTTTGGTCACAAGTCCAGACATGGTATGGTACTACTGTGTAAAAAATCAAGGAAGGAATTGCCCAAGGTGCAAAGCAAAGCTGATTTCATGTGACTTCTTTTTATGCCCTCGCTAATACATTTCTAAACTTTTGGCTGGATGTTTTTAATAAAAAATAATTTCGAAAGTTGATTTTTGTCTTTGAAAAGGATAATTCAAATTTGGCCCTTCCTAATCACTGACGTTGTCAGGATATATTTCAATGCGGGATGAGGACACAGAATATACTATCTCAGCCCAAGAGAGTAAATAATATACTTATAAGCTCTTAAGAAAGCTACATCTAAATATGGACAAAGGCGCAAAACACATTCCGACACTAGCCAAATTACATTGTTTTCACACTTATGTTGAACTGCATTTTCGGAGAAAAGTTGGGAGCAGTAAATGTCCATAAATCTAAGTAAAATGGTTTGATTCGATTTTTCTATACCAAAATACAACTTTTTAACCATGTTTCCTTTCTTGAACTCAAAATTTATTAACATTCGACCCACCCTAATAAACATGTAATAATAATATTTCAAACAGGTATTACATAATATTTCAGGTATTACAGGTATTACAGGTATTACATAATAATAATATTTCAAACAGGTATCTACATCCCCCCTTGTTTTAAAATGTTTGACCCATTCAACATTTCTAATTTCCATTTTCCATTCTGAAATTTGATCATGAAACTTCTATTATGCAACTTCTTTATTATTTTACCTCGACTCTCAAATCTGTCTTCATTTTTATTTACCACATGTTTTTTACCAATACAACATCCCCGACAATGAAAATTCGATTTGCTCTTTCTTCATTCATTAATTCATCCTCCTTATTTCCTTGTATTCGTTTTAGCAACTCTAATCTTTCTGATTTGCGATTTTCTTTAAATAATTGTAGTTCACATGGTTTGTCATTTTCATACCGTTCTTTGGCAATCTTTTCCCCAAAAACAATTTGTGCGGGACTCAACTGAGTAGTTTTCTGAATTGTCGTATTAAACATAAATTCAACTTCAGGAAGTAGTTCTACCCAGTCTTTGTCCATTCTTTCTTCTAAGGAAATTTGGATGGCATCTCTAATAGTTCTAATTGGCGCTCAATTTGTCCATTAGCTGTTTTTCGTTCCTCGTAAATCGTTTGACATTGTATGCACGTATTGCATTCAGTTCTCGATAGCGCATTTGCATTAGAATGCGTTTCGCCTTTACGGTATTCCATTTCAATGTTCAGACCACTTTATTGGTTGATCCATGTTTGAAATTGAAGTGCTATTGGCTTTTTGGTATTCAACATAAACGTTATTTCCTTAAGGTTTGTCCTTCGTTTAAACCTTTTACCATATAAATAATGTTTTCAATGTTCAGTAAAATAAATTATGGCTAATAATTCTTTTCGAGTGATACAATATCCTACTTCATGTTTGTTCATTGCGCGCGAATCATGTTCAATTACTCTTTCTTTGCCATTTTCATCTAATTGTGATAATACTTCTCCAATTCTGTCGAAACTGGCATCTGCAAATAACAAATAATTGGAGCCCTTACTAATGCTTCTTTAATTCTTGAAAGACATCATCGCATTTATTTGTCCACATAATTTTTGTCTGAATTATTTTCAAGGGGGTTTGAATACATTCTATAATTTTTTATAAATTGATGATAATAATTTGTTAATCCATGAAATCTTCGTAATTTTTTAACACATTTTGGGGTTTCGAAATTTTTAATCGCAATTATTTTGTTGCCATCATGTGTATTCCTTCATCGCTTATGAGATACCATAAAATTGTATCTCTTTTTTAATAAAATAACATTTTCTGGACTAATCTCTAACTCAGAATCACTTATTCTTTGAAATACTTTTATTATTCTCTTATAGTGTTCTTGCAAGGAAGACGAAAATATTAATATGTCGTCAAGATAGCCAACAGCTTCTTTCATGAGCTTTTGAAATGTTTCAGGCGAAGCTGCAATGCCAAAAGGCATAGGATTAAAACAATATAGAATATTATTTGTGGAAGATGATGTTTTTAATCTAGATGCATCTTGTAACTCAACTGGCATACAGTTTGAACAAACCAATGTTAAAAAGATACTTGCAAGGCCATATAAAACTTTCGGCATTGATGATTTATGACAATTAGAGATGATGGAAATCGCTATTTATTAAAAGATTTGATAGTAATTAGAATGATGAAGTCTTTCAAATTTTAAAAAATAAATACTAAACAAAATCGGTCATGTATGTCATTGAAGATTATGACAATAACGAATTAGTTGGAAATTCTATGAGCAAGAGTTGCAAGTAATTCCTTCCCGGTAGTATTTAGAATACAAAAGATACTCGTATCTAAAGGTAATAAACGATTTTACGTCAAATGGCATGGTTATCAAAACCCTTCTTGGATATTAACATCTCAACTATTATGAATAAGACTAATTTTGTCTATACGATTTTATCCAGCAATAGTTGTCCTCTAATTCATTCCAACAATTGACGCTAGTAACTTTATGTGGAGCTTCAAAATCCAATATATTTGAATGGTAAATTGGAAGTTGCATTGTCAGACATTACATTTGTGTATAATCTTTTTCCGCTTTTTAGTAAATCTAAGATTGAATGTATTCAGAAGCAATCTATATTGGAACATATTAAAATAAAATTAATTAAAGACACGAATGCAGCAGTGTATATTGAAAGTAAATATTTATACTTTCAATATTCAGCGTATCCTTCTAGATAAATTGCAAGGTCTGCAAACTGGACCAATATACTTGTCAGTGAAATGATCATGGTCTCTGACAAGTTTTAGATCTGTAAAACGATACTTGTTACTCTCATATTAGAGTTTCCATCAACCTTCTTTCAATTTCATAATATGGAATCATATCCTCATTCCGTACTGTTGGGCTGGAACCGAGAATTGAGAGCTTGTTTTAATAAATCAAAAATATATAACATAAAATTCGCACCAAGTTAAATTAAAACACCAATCAATATAAATTAAAGTACATAACACATTGATGATAAATAAGACCCGGGTAATAAAACAAAGGAATGCAAAAAAGTCCACGATCACTAACACAATTAGGAGAAACATCACATTCGGAATAGCTAACAACTAAAAAATAAAATAATAATAAATAAAATAATGGATAATAAATTAATTAACACATTGACGGACAGTAGAAACAAGTGAAGTTCGAAATTGACACCATATGTTTTTGTAACGTGCATACTTAACCTGTAAGTCGTGTTACAACCCTAACCCTAACCCTAACCCTAACCTCAACCTAAAAAAATGTTTCCAAAACATGACACTAGGCTTCTACTTGTACGCCGGTAAATGCACATTTGTGCTGCTATAGCCGCTGTGTCTAAAAACAACCGTTTCGTTTTTGACGGCTATAGACGCAAGTGTCCGTCAACGTGTTAATAATATGAAAAATTGTAAAATAAATAAATTTAAAATTTAAAATAAAATATCTATTAAACTGATAAAATGATAAAAGGTAGAATAAACGTAGAAAAATTAGATGAATTATAAAATTTATAAAATCAGATTGTTTAAATCAATGAAACTAAAATAAAGTTAATTAAACTTATTTAAATTATAAAAACTTGTAAAACTAAATTAAAATTAGCAAAAACTATTTAAATTATAGAATTATAAAAATAAATCTTAAAATTAATAAAAATAGAATTTTGATTAATTTAATTAATTAAATTAAAAATAAACAATTGCACACATTCACGCATGCATGCAAAAATTAATCAGAATTGCCTCGCATTCTTATTGGATATAGTAGCAGAGAATACGTAGGCGTACAATTCAATCAGTATAAATACGGATTGAAATTTCAGTTGTTCAACTTGTTAAACTAGTTTTCAGATTTACGCAACAAATCGTTGTCAGTTAGTGAACATATGCTCTCAATTTTCGATTTTATGCCATCGTGGATTGGACTGGGTAATTTTATCTTAATATGAAATTTTTATGTAATGTTTTAAGTTAAATAAATTTTATATTCAATTTAGTTTAGTTGTTTAATTGTTTAATTTTCATTTAATTTTTAAGTTTTGGATAATAATTTTATTGGGTTCAATTGTTAGGCTTATTATTTATGAAAAATAGTTACAGTGAAGCTGAGATCCAGTAGGCCACAGCTTAAGGGACACTAATTGTTACTAGTGCGAGTAGGTCAGCTGGCTTTTCAGATTCACACGGATTGATCGGGCCATAACGAGGAGGCTTCTCCCCCGGTCCGTCTCCGTAAGTATTGTCCAGTCGGAAATAGGTGTGACTTAGAAATACAGGCAGATCCTGCGCAAATTTTTTGAAGAATAATTTAAATATTATGGGAAGTGTAGATTAACTTGGAAATAAGGGCCAATCACTGCTCAAATTTTTTGAAGGATAATTTGGATATTATAGGAAGTATAGAACAATAATTATTAGATGGGAAATAAGGGCGTATTCTTGCGAAAAGTTTAGAAGAGAACAATTGGAAATACTCGTAATTGAGGACCACAAATAATCTAAAAACAGCATACATAGTGAATAATGACGTAAGACCTTCTATCGGCAGTCTAGAACCTGAAAAGAAAATACAATGGGGAGTAGTTTTAGCAATAGACCTCACCTGCTCGTTGTTTTTTCACCTTTGTGTACAGTACCAACATGGTCGTCGCCATGGGTACACAAATGGTTTAAATTGCAATAGTCATGGAGGTGCTTAGGAAAGAGACGAACGATTATGATTACCCCTAACGTATTTTAAAATGTAAAAATGACACACCCCTAAGTAACCAACAGTACGTTAATAATAGCTTTATTATTTCTAAACTCCAACGGAAATGGAATAAACCTATGTTCGGATAACCTGCTTTTTTCAGAAATCTGTGTTAATTTAAAACAGATTTCTAATATTTTTTCCCTAAAATGTCTCTCCATCTTTAAAGATTGATATTTTACCGATAAGTAGCCATAAAAGATCATATATACCACTCTTAATATTAAACCAATAAGATTCATTAAATTCTCTTTAAATGACTATATCTCTCTCTGTTTTATAGGTAAACCAAAGTCTCCTAGAAATTTTAAAAAATGACAAAGATTTTATATTACTGTACTATTTACTTTTAAGAGACTAGATCCCTTGAAAGATTAAAATTGTCATACTATCTATCCGATGATCTCCATATTTCTTCAAATGACCATACTTTTACTCTAAACTGATATTCAACCTATTTAATCTCTAGAAATCAAATTAAAAATCATCAGAAATCAGAAATTTCGACACAATAGTTGTCGTCTATGTCAAATACTCCTCCCTTAAAAGATAATATTTCTCAACTTTGGTCATTAATATCCTCACAATACCCGTCTATAAAATCTTAAATAGGGTAAAATAATTTAATGTATCCTTTGATATCAATCATAATTATCTATAAAGATCTTAAATATTAATAATCTTTATTTTAACCACTGTCTTCTAGATATTGTTGGGCTAGAACTGAATTCTAGACCCAAAATCTTGCAAATGTGACGAAATGTGGTGGCAGTAAACACGCATACCTAGTATTAAGTTTATTTAAATAGAAAATATGCAACATCAAATAAACAATAATAATTAAAAGTAAAAATAACAGAAATAAACTTTTAAACCAAAAAATAAAACAAGACACGATGCAAGAAGTATCGCATGAAAATTGACTCAAACAAAACAGAAAAGCACAAAAGTACAAAAACGAACTCGAATGAAGTCGAAAAACTGCAGAAAATCTAAAATAAGAGGAATTCTAGACACAAAACCCAGAACAATCCATAAAAATGGCGAAATCCATGATGGATGCCATTCAATACAATAAAAGTTAACAAAAATAAATAATTAAGTCTTAAAATAAAAATCCTAAAAAAGAATTCATAAAAAACGATTCTAAAATAAAAATTAAAATAAATTAGATATGGAATGTTCTGGAAATGGCCAAACCCACCATGAAGGCAAAATTAACGAAAAACAATTCAAAATTAACATATTTTAAAATAAAAACAAAAATTATGGCACAAAAATTGCCTTTAAAATCGTCAAAAATCAAAAATAGAATGTTCTAGTATTGAAAAGAATTCGAGTTTGTTTTACTGCATCAATGTACACACACCTACTTGCACACAGAAAATAGGTATATATATGGGTATAACGCCACATTCTCGTCACAAGTTACTCTTTTATGCCAAAATTTTTTAACACTGAATTCAAGCTTTGTGAAAGTAATTAAATTGAAGAAGCATTTAAATAGATTTAAATAGATTTAAATAATATAATTAAAGTAAATAATAAAATTATAAATTAAAATAATAAATTAAATTTATTTAAGAATAATTGAAGATTAAAATATAAAATATTTATTAAATGCTTGTGTACGAATATTCCCTATTCAAATATTAACTCATGCTTGCGAAAATATCCTCTAAGCTAAAAACAGTGATTGTTTTAATAATTGAGATTTTTGTGTTGTGTTTAAAAATATAGTTTTGTTTTGTTTTTAATAAATATGGATGTAATTAATTTAAGAATCCAAACTTCTAATAAGCTTAATAGTAAGGAATTACTCAATTGTTATTTTATATTAGTTGTATTTTTATCATGATATAATCTTATCAATAATAATTTTTTAACAATGAAATTTTAATTTCTTTGGTTTTATGATGCAAGAGTGTTTAAAATCGCTATGATTCGGAATTGATCGTCGATTTTAACGAGCCTTGCATTCAACTTTATCGTAACTTTGCCATTGATGGGTACACACCCCCATTGGTTGCAGGTCACTGCTTGGCATGCAACTATCTATATCTATATGAATTATGGTCGTCGGAGATCGTACTGACTCGGTGGTATAAGCCGCTGGGTTCGTCGATAAATACCCTCTGGCACGGTGGAGTTATAGGAACTCGTTATGGTAGTATTTATATCTCGGTAGTATATTACCGATTCACATAACACTAGGGCTTATCGTAGTGAGCACAGTGCGGCCAAGAAAGCAAGTCAGTAAATGACTATTTGTTTCACGAATAATTCACACAGTAAAATCAACATTAAAAATCACTTCTTTACACCACACTAAGAATCATTAAACGGAGGAAAGTTCCAGACTCAAATTAATCACAGTTCTCTAATTATTGACAATCAATGTAGTCGGTTTATAGCTAAGATTTGTATAGTGCTTCAAATCATACTAAGAATCGTATTGCGTATATGTATATCGAAATCAAAAATTTAAAATTCGTAAATTTTTCTAAATGATCTATCATATAATATCGTAATTGAGGATATTTGACTAAATCGAATTACTACTTCCCAACTTCATGAAATGATATTTTAGTAATTTGCTCAATCCTTTTTAAAAGTTGTATATATGTCTCTTCAATTCATAAAAGTGAAAATCACGACCCACGTGGATAACCTTCTGTAATCATGTGGTAATTAACAACAGTATTGATAACACTCATTGTAAAGAATAAGAATAATTGATAAATTCCAAAAACTTTATTTAAGAAATTGTGGTACTATTTATAATACCCGGTGTGTCGACACCAGCACAATCGACACAATCAGTCATTGAATCCGAAAATTAATGTGCAGAATGCAGTGAATACTTGTGTTTTAAATTGTTTAAATAATTTTTTGTATATTGTGTGCATTGATTGTTGTTTGTTAAATTAAATAATTTTTAAGGCTAAAAAAATTTTAAAAATAATATATAATTTTAATGATGATTTTTAAAAAATGAAATGTTTTTATTAAGTAATAAAATTTTTTATATAATTAATAAAATTAATAAATTTGTATAAAATTCTTAATTTATATAGTTATCATATCCCACCTGATGATGACAGGAAAACTGTCGAAATATATCGAAATATCCCACCCTAACCCTAACCGAAATATATATCGAAATATATATCGAAATATATATCTGAATATATATCGAAATATCCCACCCTAACTCTAACCCTAACCCTAACCCTAACCCTAACCTTATAATTACATAATTGCCATGTATATTTAACTATATAATAATAAAGTATTAATAAATAGAGATAATAATAATAATAATATTGATAATAAGTAAAATTTAATAGGATCATAGACGAAAAAAAATTAGTTTAAATAACCTAAGTAAATTGAATAAAAATAATTAATTAATAAATGTAATAAATTAAAAATTACCCTAAGTAAGTAATTAAAATAAAATTATTAATTAATAAAATGTAATAAATTAAATAATTAAATAGAAGTAATAAAATAAAATTTAAATTAAAAAAAATTAAATTAAATTGACTCAGTTGATCTTGACATATTTCATCACATTGTGATGATCTTGAAAATAGATTGGAGTCCTTACTGCATACTACTTATTATTTATGTTACCTAGAAATTATCAATTGAATAAAACCATTTAGACTTTGTTGGATTTTAGAAGAAATATTTTTTGTAAGAGAATATTTTTTACAATTAAATTCTAATAGCATTTTTCATTTTTTATTTCTTTCGAAAAAACTAGGTTTTTTGAATTAAATCTTTGAATTTTCTATAAAACTCGCTTACGGATTTTTAACTAACGACTGAACTATTTGAGTGTCCTCAACCATCTGTGAGTTACATCCCAACAAATATAAATTTTATGAATCGGTTTATCATCCATTTACTATGATTATTAACGAAATTATATAATTTTTCGTGTTTACTTGATGTAATTTTCAGGTTTAAATTTTACTTTACTTTTTTGTGCTTAATTAATTATTTTTAATGTTTTGTCTTACTTTTGTTAAATTGGTATTTTAGGGTTATTTTACGCAAGCTTTACTCGCCACATGGTACTTTCATTTGAACTAAATAACTTTAAAATCTCTTAGTTCTACTACAAACCGAAACAATTCGACACCTGGATCATTCATTTATATATAAGTTATATAATAAGTAAACCTCGTTTTCATTGATAAAAATTGAATATATAAAATTTAATTATTTATATGTAAAAATTTATCTTTCAAGTG
>CAUHTR010003687.1:0-43702 GCA_959609185.1 Schmidtea polychroa | reverse complement strand
NATTAATCAATGAAAACCATAATGAGATCAATTATCATGAAATACTCAAAAAAGTCTCGCAAGATTGTCAAATTCTTCAAACATTCACCTGTTCGAAATCATGTGCTTCAATCAAAAATCAAACAAATTCACTCTCGAGAAATTGAACTGCATCTGGATGTGAAAACACGCTGGAATTCAATCCCAACCATGCTTGAACCGTTAATTAAAACCGAAGCATCAATTCGTGAGACTCTTCAGGATTTCAAAGTACTCGATCTGATTGAAAACTTTGATCTTGGCGCTCTGAAATCATTGCTAGCAGCAATGGAGCCAGTTAAGCTAGCAGTAGAGAATCTTAGCAGAGAGGACTCAACTTTAATGAGCGCGGATACAATTTTAAATTTTATGTTCACAAAACTATCGAACATTAAAAATGAAATTGCAGAGAAATTACTGGAAAATCTAAAGCAGCGAGTTGGTGAAAGACTCAATCCCGACCTAATGAATCTCTTACGCAGTCTGAAAGATCCATCGATTGTGCCTTCGAGAAACACGATTAATTTTGCAGGAAGTCTTGCAAAACGACTATTTGAAGTTGCTGACGAAGATACTGGCGATCAATTACCTCATGAAGAAATATCTGTAAATTTATCAATGCAGGAGGAACTAAATGCTTTGCTTCAAAAAAGTGAAACTACAGTCACGCCAGCTAATGATACTGTCAGGTGGCTAAAGTCGGAATTTACACTTTTCAAGAACACTGGACAGCGAACTGAAAACCTACAAAAACTCTTTAATGCCATTTTGACCATCAAACCCACTTCCACGGACGTAGAACGCGTTATTTCGGTCACCTCAAGTTTTTGCACAAAAATTCGATCTCGTCTATCAGATAAATCACTCCAAGCATTGATCTTTTTGAAATATTATTATAATAAATCAAATAAATAATTAAAAGGCTTTAATTTCATATTAAAAAATTTTTTTCCTTACATTATTGACAGTAAAAACAATTAAAAACAGTAAAACAGCTGTTTTTTAAAAATCAGAAACAGTTAAACAGCTGTTTTTTGAAAACCACTGTTTTTCAGAAACCCTACTTGGCAACATATTAACTTCAACATCAAAAATAGGATTATTACTTTCAGATAAACCTAGTCCAAGGATCATGAGTATTCAACATCCATTTATCAATTGTCTCTTTTGTCATGCGCTCAAGAAAAGATTTAGAATATATATTTTTAAGAAGCAACATAACCAGATAATCAATACTTTTCACTGAATCGATAAAGTGGTTGATAAAGACCATGTACAAAAAACTAATCCTCTCACCATATTTCGATGTATTTATATTCAGAAAAACTCTCAGGAGTAGTATAAAGACCAGTGTGGGATACGACTAACACAAATCAAACTGACTCCAAATACTTAAAATGGGCATTACGTTGTTAAATGAACGAAATAAATATATTACAAAAATATTTATTAAAATATTGACAAAAATTTGTACACTAAAAGGTTTTAAAAATACAAATATGTTGCATGTTATAAGTAAAGAAATCGATTATCTCAAACCATTTAAAGAGTTATTACTAAGCTATAAAGGCTGGTCCTAATTTGCAACAACAGCCTGATATAGGTTACAAGAACAAGATGAGGATAGTTCCCAAAATTTAAAACGTGATCGTAGCAAATCAGAATAAGGCTGCTACTTTTTCCTAATAATCGTCTTCTGACAATTTACAAAACAAACAAGCAAAAAGTAAATGTACTGATGTAAAAAGTACTTAATGATTATAACTATGCGTACCGATATTGAATATCCAAACCACAAATCGGTTTCAAAGGAGTTTATTTTGTTTCGAGAGTTGGCTTTAGTTTGTTTAGTTATATATATATATATATATATATATATATATATATATATATATATATATATATATATATATATATTCTATAATTAGTAATATTGGATTACTAATAATACTTATTAATTATATATAGCAATATTAAATTACTGATTATACTTATTATTTATTTAATTACTAAAAATAATAAGAAACTACTAATATATACCATAACATCGATTTTATCGTGATTCGAGTTGCCCTAACACCTCTCGAACCCTAACATTATAATTATTGTTATTGTTAAATAATTCTAATATATTTATCTTTAATTTAGTTATGTATTCTTAACTTATACTATCATATATTAAATATCATTTGTATGATATCAGTATGTTGAAGTTGCTCAGAATATGAAAACATATTATGTAATTCTCCAAGTTTTAGTTTGATAATAGTATTAATAATATGTTTTGGGAGAAAATAAGACTTTTAGCGATCTTTATAATTATCATTAATATTATTATTGTCATTAGAGTAAAAATATTAAAAATGCAAGAAAAGAATAAAGACCAATGTTATGATCAATCTATATTTCAATTGACTTTATACTCTTGAATTGTAATATTAATATATCTTTTTTTATTTCCTTGAATTATATATTTTTTCAAAAGCATCACAAATCGAGGGTAATGATAATTGATAAATATGTTTTCATTGCTACATAACCTTTTATTAATTTGATGTAATACTTGATTGATGGAATTAATATATTCTTTATGGGTTACCGGAGAATATGATCATGGTCATGTTCATGATCTTATTACACTTATAAATGGTATCAACAAATATGTAGAAGGTGCTGTTGAAAGCAACCAAAAAAATTAATTAATATTAATTTATTTAATTTATTAATTGAAAGATATGAAAACATCAACCTTCCAATTTAGCATAGTCTTTTACTTAGACGGATAAGCGAGAAAGTCATTATTAAAATGTTTAAATAAAATGCCCAAGAAATTATATAAAATTTATCTTTAATAATTTACTATATCTAACTCGATATAATCAACTATTTACCATAAGCAACTTAATTTAAATTTTCGTTTCAGCCTAGGTGACTATATTGAATGTATAATGTATTACTAAACCCTTTTTCATACTTGCTTAAGGTTAGCCTTGGTGCAAATTCACACTTCATAATGGTTCTGTTGAAAACGGTATCACGACAAATGGTTCACGACAATTGGTTCACTATCTTTTCTCCGTGTTCTCGTAGACTATGTAAACGATAGACTGTCAGATAGAGACAGAAATTATGACAATGTTACTAAATTGGATAAAATTATGTATGTTTGTGATCGCTATTTTCAAATTGTTATTGCCACACAATAGTGAACCAAATGTCGTGAACCAAAAGTCGTGAACCAATTGTCGTGAACCAGTTGTCGTGGAGCTGTCGAAAACTTACTATTATAATTAAAACATATTGATTTATTTTAAATATAAAATATAAATTATTTTTAAAATAATACTTGATAAAGGCAAAGTCGAAAATTTGTAATGCTTAGAATACATTTTTGTTATACTTTTAGATAAATAAATGAAATATTAAAATGGATTTGTCATATACTTTTTATATTTTGGATTCCGATTTGAAATAAAAATATATTTTAATAAAATATAATCAAAGAAAATTGATTAATAAACTTGAAATATACTTGAAATAAAAATTTTGATAAATATTTTTTATTATTATAAGAAAATTATGGAACATCTCGGCGTTATTTTTATTGTCAGTGGGGTACGCTACAGATGAAATTCTTTTGTAGGAAACATAAGACAAAATGCCGATGTTACATATCATCAGTATTTATTCAAGTGACTATGAAGTTATTTATGAAAATATCAAAATTCTTCAGTAAAATCATTAGGAGAAATTTTAAAAATTTTATTCAATTATTACATAATAAATGTACATAATTAGCAATGATTTTTCAATTCATTGTATCGGGATCTGAAAATAAAATAATCAACAATAAGTATTAATATAATAATAATAATAATAATAATAATAATAATAATAATAATAATAATAATAATAATAATAATAATAATAATAATAATAATAATAATAATAATAATAATAATAATAATAATAATAATAATAATAAAAATAATAATAATAATAAAAATATTTATTAAAATTCAAATCAAATTAATTTTTTTATTTAAACTTATTTTTAATTTTAATTATTTTAATTATCCGAATTATTTTTTAACTCTGTCATAAACATAAACTCTGTCATAAATATTTTTATTATTATTATTATTATTTTTATTATTTCCAACTTGAACTCTGTGCAATTTCCTTTTTTCTTTTTTCTAATTCTGTATTATCTTTTTGCCACTCGTAATCTTCAGTCTTTTCCACCGTACTTATTTTTCGGGTTTTCATCCTTTCCACTTTCGCGACTTCGTGTGTCAATAAACATTGCGTGTGTGTCCCACATATACTCCTTGATAACAAATCTGCGTTAGCATGGTTAGTACCTTTTCTTTACACTATCTGGATATCCAGACTACTGGGGTAGTTAATCTATGTCTGGAATTGTGTTGTTATCGGTTTCTTGGTGGATAACAAAAAAAGTGATAACTCCAGCTTTCATGAATCCGTCTGTATGCCATCTTTATTGATGATACAGCCTAGAAATTTGACTTCCTTTTTCAGAATAAAGCACTTTTCAGGGTTTATCCTCAGGCCTGTCTTTCCAATCCTGCCAAGAACATCATTTAGGACTTCATCAATCGTCACTGTAAATACCAAAATATCGCCTAAGTATACCGTTGCACAAATTATACCCATTAATACTTTTCCCATTAGTTCTTGGAAAGTACCAGGCGCTGCTGCTATTATCTAACATCTCTGCTATATTCGGCATAGGGAACGTCTGTAATCATTCTGTAATAAATCTCCCAACTCACTTTAAAATATTTATCCAAAGAATTTAAAATTTAAAGTGAATTAACTATGTTTAAAAATAAAATAATTAATTCGATTTGAATTTCAATATTGAATTATTCAGATAACTTTTTTTGAAATTGTTTGATTCAATGATGAAAAGTTTGATTCAATATTAAACAATATCATGACAATGATTACAATTTTTAATATGAGTTCAATTACTGAAAATGTTTTTCAAAACAACTTAAAATATGTTCTAGTAACATTTATCATAATAATAATAATAATAATAATAATAATAATAATAATAATAATAATAATAATAATAATAATAAAAATAATAATTATTATTATTATTATTTAATAATAATAATAATAATAATAATAATAATAATAATAATAATAATAATAATTAATTAATTATTATTATTATTATTATAATTATAATAATAATAAATAATATTACTTACCTGGAATATTCAATCCTTGCTTGTTTCCATTAAAATTTGCATAAATTTGTCTCAGATAAAGAAATGTAATAATAAAGAAACCTTGTTAAGATGATTTTAAAAATATTTTTTAAAGAAATACGATATACAACAATAATGAAAAATTTGTCCTATAGAAAAAGTATTATGAAATTACTCTTAAGTAGATGATAGACTAAGAGAGTCAATAGATAAAGCTTTTATATTGGAAAAAAGGAACTATTTGACTACAATCCTTTATGTTATTATAAATAAAATTATAAATGACATTAATCAATTTGTATTCAAAATGAAGACGTAGAAAATATGAAAATAATTATGCAAAATAGACAATTGGGATAGAATCAGGAAATTATAACAGCAAGTTATTTTGTTAACAATTTCGAATTTCATTTTAAATTCACTAATCAAAGTGGAAATTGCCACGGAAATATTTTTCATAATACCAAAGATAAGATTACAAAAATAAATAAAATCATAAAATTTATAATTAAAAATTTGATTTATTATTATAAATATATATTAGTCATTATAATTTCATTTTTGAATAATATAAGAAACATTTGTATTTTTTATTTAAATTCATTCAACAGAATTAAAGTCAATTTTTCTACAAAATTTTAAATTAATATTAAAATGGGAAAAAGTGAATAACTGATATAATAATTTATGACTATTTTTAAACATACAAAAACTTTACAGACAATCAATTCGAACACAAAATAATAATAATAAAAAATAATAATAATAATAATAATAATAATAATAATAATAATAATAATAATAATAATAATAATAATAATAATAATAATTGTTATGTTTGAATATTATTATGGTATATTATTATTATATATGTTATTATATTAACTGTGGACGTTATGAAATTGTTTTGCTAGAAACCTGAAGAGCCCGAAAGAGTCTCCGTTAAAACTTGTGTCGGGACAATCGGGGTGCGGGCTGTGTTTAACGATAAGACAATAACTAACAAGGTAAAAATAATAATAAAACTAACGATAACCGTTATAAACTATAACCAATTTTATTTTAGTTAATAAACAAACAGTTGACGTACCAAAAATTTAGAAATTGTTTGCGATCTAAATCTGGAAATTGTTTGTGATCCAAATTTAGAAATTGTTTGCGATCTGAATTTGGAAATTGTTTGCGATCAAAATTTAGAAATTGTTTGCGATTAGAATTTAGAAATTGTTTGCGATCTAAATCTGGAAATTGTTTGCGATTAAAATTTAGAAATTGTTTGTGATCTAAATCTGGAAAATGTTTGCGATCCAAATTTAGAAATTGTTTGGCTCCAATAAAACACTAATATGTTATTCAGATTTTAGATTTTGGCGATTTGTCTATGTTTCCTTAGTTTTGCCGTTTTCAATTCTCGTATAGATTTTTTTATTGATTTTTTTTTTCATTTACTATAGCGATAATTTACTATAGTAAATTATCGCTATATAGTTTTTTTTTGAAAATCTGGATTTCCCAGATGGTGGAAATTTATGCCATACTGTTCACAATTCCTAATTGTGAACTCTATAATACTAATAAAAATAAAAATACATTACATAACTTCCCCCTTTAAAACCGGAGGTTAACATGAGACAGTAAAATGTAACCAGAAAAAAATATAACATACCATAACGTTTTTTATTTTTCTTTTGTGTTGCATTTTTTATGCTTTTATTTGTTTGTTTTTGTTTCTGTTTTTTTTATATCTACAACCTCAATAAAATTAAAAATTTACATTTTGTTTTGTATTTACAAGCAAAATAAAAACTGTACAATTAACGCTGTTTGTGCATGTGTTTGTTTGTGTATGTTTGTGTTTTTATTTAAAGCATTCGCTGTAACGTTTTTTGTATAGTGGAGCCAGTATTGTGTCTTTGTCGAATATTTTGATTGAATTTTTGTGGTTGAATGTGATGTTTTTGTGAATTGGTTGTTTTTTTGTTTGTGATTGGGTTTGTGTTTTGTCTTTCGGTGAGTCGTTTTGGGGGTCTATATTCTTGTGGTATGGTTTTATCCGCCTGATGTTTATTTTCATTTTGTTGTTATTTTTAATTATTGTGGCGACGTTCTTGTTGATTTCTAGGAGTTTGAATGGACCTTCGTATATGGATTCGAATCCTTTTGTGAATGGTTTTTTTATTAAGATGAAATCTGTTGTTAATACTATTTTTCCGTCTAATTCGGAGTCTGGTCTTCTTTTTAAGATTCCTTTTGGTTTCTGTTCGGTGGTTTCACTATTTT
Organism: Schmidtea polychroa; assembly: GCA_959609185.1. Taxonomy (NCBI): domain Eukaryota; kingdom Metazoa; phylum Platyhelminthes; order Tricladida; family Dugesiidae; genus Schmidtea; species Schmidtea polychroa. The sequence goes on along the minus strand of CAUHTR010003687.1, from coordinate 36,158 downwards.
TGTTTGTTATTTGTTTGCTGTTTTCAGTGCTTTTGTTTGTATCTGATTTAAGTGATGGCAAGTTTGTTGCTTTTCCGAAAATTTTGTATGCTGCACTTTCATTATCTGTTGAGTTTGGGCTATTTCTCAGTCCGATTAATATTGTTGGCAGTTGATTTAACCAGTTTTGGTCATTAGCTTTTGTTCTGATGCTTTCTTTTAATGTTCTGTGAAACCGTTCAATTTTTCCGTTTGATTGTGGGTTGTAAGGTGTTGTTCGATTTCTTTTGATATTGTATTTATTGCACAGTATTTTGAACATTTCCGATTCGAATTGCCTGCCTTGATCGGTTATGATTGTTTTCGGTTGGCCATAACGAGCTATCCAGTTTAGTTCGATCGTTTCGCAGATGTTTTTTGCGGTGATTTCTTTTATTGGGATCACTTCGAACCAATTGGTTTTTCTGTCTATAATTATTAGTAGATATTTATAGTTGTCGTTTGGTGGTAGTGGTCCTACTACGTATGTGTGTATTGTTTCAAACGCTTCACTGCTTGGGAAGTTTACTTTTTGTGTTTTGGGTTTTTTTGTTGTTTTATTTAATTGACAGCTGTGGCAACTTTTGACGTAATTCTTGATGTCTTCCCGCATGTGAGGCCATACATATTTGTTATGTATTAACTCGAATGTTATTTTGTTTCCGGGATGATTGATAGCATGTATCTTTTTTTGTCGGAGTTCTTCGGGTAGTAGGATTCGTTTTTTGCTTTCGTTGGAGACATCGTGCCATATTCCGTCGAGTTCCTGTAGTTTCAGGCTGTGTTTAGTATGCAGTTTTTTAATGTATCGGTTTGTCTGGTTTTGATTTGATCTAATTCGATTATTTCTCCGAATTCTAGGGAGTTTATGTCGCTTTCGATTCTTGATAGAGCATCAGCTGCTATGTTTGATTTTCCCGCTACGTAGTTTATTGTGCAGTTGAATTGTGAAATGAAATTGATTTGTCTAATCTGCCTTGGTGAAGGGTTTTTCATTTCTATTGCGTTTGTTAGCGGTTTGTGATCTGTGAATATTTTGAAGGTTCGTCCTTCGAGTAAATGTTGAAAGTGTTTGATTGCTTCGTGTATTGCTAGGAGTTCTCTGTCGAATGTTGAGTATCTTGTTTGATGTGATTTTAGTTTTTTCGAGAAAAATCCCAGTGGTTGTTTGCCAAATTTATTTTCCTGGAAAATTGTTGCGCCCATTGCAAAACCAGAACAGTCTGTAGTTAGTTGATACTCTAGTTCTGAATCTGGGTAACCGAGTAGTGTTGCCGTTGATAGGCTTTCTTTGGCTTTATTGAATGTGTCGGTTGTTTGTTGTGTCCAGTTTATTGTTACGTTTCGTTTGGTTTTGATAATGTCTTTTAGTGGTGCCAGTAGGTTGCTGCAATTTGGGATGTAAGAATGGTAAAAGTTTACCATTCCCAAAAATCTTCTCAATTCTCTTGTGTTTGTCGGTAATTTGTAATATTTTATATTGTTTATTTTGTTTTCTATTGGTTGTGTTCCTTTGTCGTTTAGCGTGTGACCAAGGAAATTTGTTATTAGGATTTCGTCCAGATAAGCGATTGTGTTATTGTTGTTTTTGATTGTTTGATCCATGAATCGTTGGAAAGTTGCTGCTGCATTTCGTAAACCAAATGGCATTCGGTTGTATTTGAACATGCCGATCGGTGTTGTTATTGCTGTCTTTTTTATGTCCTCTTTTCTAATTGGAATCTGATGATATGCTTTTTGTAGATCAATTTTTGAAAAATATTTTGCGCCGTTTATTCGATTTATTATGTCTTTTATTATAGGTAGTGGGTAGCTGTCTGGCTCTGTTATTTTGTTCAGGAGTCTGTAATCGCCGCAAGCTCTCCATTCCCCGTTAGCTTTTTGTTTTAGCATCAGTGCTGAAGACCATTCTGAGTTTGAATGTTTTACTATATTGTTTTCCAACAGTTCGTTAAATATATTTTTTGTAATTTCTATTTTTTTGGGATCCAATGGTCTTACTTTTGAGTGGACTGGGTTTCCGTTTGTCAGTATTGCGTGTTCAGTAGTGTGGTTTGAATTTCCATCGAAATTTACTGGTTCGCAGAGTTTATCGTATTTTGCCAGTAGTGTGGCTATTTCTGGTACGTGTTCAATAGTTTTGATTGTTTTGATAGTTGGTGTATTTGTTTGAATCACGCCGATGTCTACTTTCGAAAAGTTTGATGTTGTGTTCCTGGCTGTTTCTTTGTCTGTTTTGTTGTTTTCGACTATTTTCTTGTTTCGGCAGTCCACTATTAGGTTGTAATTTGCTAGGAAGTCGGCTCCGATTATTGACTGTTGTACTTCTGCGATTGTGAAAGGCCAATTGTATTTTTTTGAATTTATTGTGGGTGTTATTGTATGTTGGCCAAATGTTTTAATTTTGGAGCCATTGGCAGCGGTTAGTGACTTTTCTGTAGTTTTTGTATTTTTGTATAAGTAGTGTGGTAATAGTGAGATCACGGAACCTGTGTCGATTAGAAAATCTTTATTGTTTGAATGCACCGTGAAAGTATTATTATTGTCACCAAATGTGGGTGCTATCAATGGTGACATTTTTAGTTTTCCTGCTCTGCTTTGTGGAATTCGCAGGGTTTTATGCATTTATATGCTTTGTCACCGAATTTATTGTGAAAGTAGCAGTGGTTTTTGTTTAGGAAATCATTTCTTGAATCCCTTTCTGGGCTGCTGTTTCGGTAATTGTTGCATCGGTTTGGGGAGTTTGACCGGTTTCTGTAGTGTCCGTTTGGGGATTGTCTGTGGCTGTAGTTCTGTCTGTTGTTTCCGTTGGGTGGTCGGTCATAGTTTTGTCTGTTGTGATTATATGATAGTTGGTCTGTGTTGAAATTGTTTCTGTTGAATAGGTCTCTGTTTTCGTTTGGATTGAAATTTTGTCTGTTGTATTTCTCTTTTATTTCGGCTAGTTCCGCTTTTATTTGTCTGTTTTCGACAATTATTTCGTCGAATTTGCTGATCAAGGTGTTTATTAATCGGTTGGTTGTTTCATTTGGTTCGGAGTTTTTGTTGATTGGTTGGTTGTTGTGATTAGTTTTATTTCTGTTGTAGTTTTGGGTACTACAGATTGTGGGGTAGATTTCTTCGTTTATTTTATCCGCTATGCCAGCGAGTGTTTCGACGTCAGCGTTACTGCTAGCGGCTAGGATTCGTCTAATTTCCGGTGGCATAGCGCGCATGAAGAATTCTTTCGCCAATTCGTTGGAACCGGAGTTTGTTATGTTTGGTTGTAGATACTACAGTTTTTGTTTCAATTGTCGTAGGAAATCTGTGGGCTTGTTGTCCCCTAACTGTGTATTGTTGAGGCATGACTCTAGCATTTGCCTTCTGTTGACCTTGTTTTTGTTGGTCAATATGTTACACAGTTTTGTAAAAGGGTCGTCGTCTTTTGATATTTCATCGATTTGATTGGCGATTTCGTTTAATTTGTTGCTTGGTAGTGCCGCTATTATGTTGGAGCATAGGGATTTTGTTGACTTAACTCCCGATAGCGTTAGGGTTAGTTTTGCGAATTCTAACCATTTTTGCGGTGTTCCGTTGTCATCTGTGAAATAGTTGGGGATATTTGTTTTTGGGTTGATTATTGAATTAATGGTATGTGTGTTTTCTGGGTTGGTGTTTGGGTTATAGTAGTAATTTGTGCTTTCAGGTGTTTGAGTATTATCGTAGTTGTTGGGTATTTGTGGAATATTTGTTGAATTTGTTTGATTTGAAGCCATCAATTGTTTTGTTGCTGTTTTTTTATTGTTTGTTGTGCAAAAAAAATAGTGGTTTGTTTGAAGGATATGGCCTACTGTGTTCGGCCAACAGTGTCACTAGCCTTTATAGTTCTATAATAACTATACTGAAAGGTTTCGTGATTGAAAGAAAACGTCGAATGCGAGTGTCGTGTTGTGTTTGCTTTGCTTCTGACACCAATTGTTATGTTTGAATATTATTATGGTATATTATTATTATATATGTTATTATATTAACTGTGGACGTTATGAAATTGTTTTGCTAGAAACTTGAAGAGCCCGAAAGAGTCTCCGTTAAAACTTGTGTCGGGACAATCGGGGTGCGGGCTGTGTTTAACGATAAGACAATAACTAACAAGGTAAAAATAATAATAAAACTAACGATAACCGTTATAAACTATAACCAATTTTATTTAGTTAATAAACAAACAGTTGACGTACCAAAAATTTAGAAATTGTTTGCGATCTAAATCTAGAAAATGTTTGCGATCCAAATTTAGAAATTGTTTGTGATCCAAATTTAGAAATTGTTTGCGATCTGAATTTGGAAATTGTTTGCGATCAAAATTTAGAAATTGTTTGCGATTAGAATTTAGAAATTGTTTGCGATCTAAATCTGGAAATTGTTTGCGATTAAAATTTAGAAATTGTTTGTGATCTAAATCTGGAAAATGTTTGCGATCCAAATTTAGAAATTGTTTGGCTCCAATAAAACACTAATATGTTATTCCGATTTTAGATTTTGGCGATTTGTCTATGTTTCCTTAGTTTTGCCGTTTTCAATTCTCGTATAGATTTTTTTATTGATTTTTTTTTTCATTTACTATAGCGATAATTTACTATAGTAAATTATCGCTATATAGTTTTTTTTTGAAAATCTGGATTTCCCAGATGGTGGCAATTTATGCCATACTGTTCACAATTCCTAATTGTGAACTCTATAATACTAATAAAAATAAAAATACATTACAATAATAATAATAATTATTATTATTATTATTATTATTATTATTATTATTATTATTATTATTATTATTATTATTATTATTATTATTATTATTATTATTATTATTATTATTATTATTATTATTATTATATAACATAGAAATGAGTAATACCTTTCTAACTCTGGTTTTATAATTAATAATGTAGAGATTTTATTGAAATTAAAGACTAAAGTTTTTATTTGATTTTTAATCTGACTCAAATAGTGTTCTTGGGTATCAAATTAGCGAACTACGAACAAAATCTAGATCCAATTATTCCAAATAAATGACACAATAATATCATTTTAAGCCAATTAATCACAATGAATATATTAATTTGCATTTCATATCAATATGGGCATAACAGCTATGGAATTCAATAATAAGACAATTCTTCCCAATGAAATAATTTTCACATTCCAATTATTTTTTTACATTCTCAATCAATTTCTTGCTAATAATATTTTGTAACGAATACTTTTATTGGAAACTGGCGCAAACAATTTCAGCTATATTTGCCAATTATTTTCTGTGTCCTTTCATGGCTTTGGCAGGATGGAAACAATTTTTATTTATTTTATTAATTTTTAATTAATTTAACTTCAAATATGCTTTTTCCTTTTGGTTTTTAAGGTCTTTGTATTAATTTCTATCATATATTTCATGTGTATTATTGATTATTTTAATTATTTATTTCTTCTACTTTCAATCTTTACCTCAACACTTCTATGTTTTATTCAAATCGGATAATATTTATTTATTATATAATTAAAAACACGAATGTACCCAAATTTCATTACAAATTTCCACATGATTTTGCAGGTTCGTTTAATTATATATTATAAATAAAATAGTTTCTAATAATTATTTACATGATGAGAATGAAAGTCTGTAAACTCCTACAAAAAGGAGATTAATAAGTTTCAGGATATTGGCGAGGAGAAATTCGAAAAGTCGAAGACTTTTTTGAAAGGATAGAGACGAATTACCCACACAGAACTGTCAACTAGATTCAACTAAAATTTCTATACAGCTGGAATGCAGGAAAAGCGAATGCAAGTATGTCAAGAAAATTTGACTATAATTAAAGCACTTTGACAGAATTATTTGAAGAATATTATAACGGAGAATGAGACGCCATTGAGTCTTTAGGTTCCATACAGCAAGTATGGGTATTGTGAAAGGGCGTTTCTATAGGAAAAGCCGCCAAAAATGCTTCATTCACCGATTTGTAAATGCAAACCTCAAAAATGGTTTCCTGTTGATTTTGCATTTACCGTATATCTCTGATTTCGCATCAGTCATTTTTTCTTATTTATTCTCGTGACAAAAACATTTACGATCTCATGAAACTAATACAGGATTTTCTCAATGAAAATCAATGTCACTTTCTTTGAAAATAGTCTCTTTTCACTGGTAAGTCGCTGGACGAAGCCCCTGGAAGTAGAAGGTGGTTATATAAAAAAATGAATCTGTGCTTTAACGTAAAAAGTTCTTTCATTCCATATATTAGTAGGATGACCTCAGGTGTAATTTCTTTAAAAATTTAATTTCAATGAATTGAATTTATAAATGTGATAAAAATGTGCCTTCCTATTAAGAAGTGCACCTTTGTTTGAATCGACGGACTTGAATAATATTGTTGAATAGTAAATTTTCATTTTTTGGTTTATAAAATCTTTATAATTACTATTTTTCAAATAAAATCTACAAATTGCAAATGTTTATAAGCTTGTATAAAGATTATTGTCACATATAAATGCTACACTCGGGCTTTCAGTGACGGGTTCGTGTCATATAATTTTTTTTATAACATTTACTAACATTCTCACTACTGCAGTGCTCTAATCTTTGAATGAATTATATGCTTGAGTTGGTGAACTTTTTGGGGGTTGACAACATACATCGGCCTTTCAGATAGTCTCAAAGAAAATAGACAGGTGTCGTAAAATTTGACAAAAATTGGTTAAATTAATTATTTAATTTCGGAAATTTATTCGCTAGACAAATAATTTGACGTTTCAATTCTTATATAAATTGCACTTTGTATTCTTACGAGTTTGAGTCATTTTTCAATTGTGTGAAAGTAATTAAATTGAAGAAGTATTTAATTTCCAGATTTAAATAGATTTAAATAATATAATTAAAGTAAATAATAAAATTATAAATTAAAATAATAAATAAAATATATTTAAGAATGATTGAAGATTAAAATATAAAGTATTTATTGAATGCTTGTGTACGAATATTCCCTATTCAAATATTAACTCATGCTTGCGAAAATATCCTCTAAGCTAAAAACAGTGATTGTTTTAATAATTGAGATTTTTGTGTTGTGTTTAAAAATATAGTTTTGTTTTGTTTTTAAAATATGGATGTAATTAATTTAAGAAACCAAACTTCTAATAAATTGTATGGCAATGACTTTCCAGATGACTTTAGTTGAAAGATTGTCTTTGGGTTAGTTAGAAGGATTTGTGTTACAAATATTATGAATGCATTTCTTGGCACGGATTGACTTTCAATAAAATTGTGATTGATTGTCGTTCACAGTTTTCCATAGAAATCTGCTGTAAAACATTTGAAATCTTATAAATTAAAACTTAAAACTGAAGATCATCTAAAGATCGCTACAAGGTATCTTAAATAAATATTCATTCGTCCAAAAATGTGGACTATGATTATTTTTTGCTACTTTATTGAAACTAGTACCACTCTTTCGGAGAGAAATATCTAGATTCTAGAAGATCGAAATTATCATGGTCTTTTTATGAGCCTTTTTATTTAGATCATTAAGCTATGGAAACGTTAGGCTTGCAAAGTTGGAACATATCAAAAACCAGTACCATTCTTAACCTATTATCAAACACCAAGATATTTTCTACAATTACTCTAGTTAAGACTTTCCATAAGACAACGGTTATTTTAAACTCTATTGACCTCTTGAAGATTTTTACTAAGATTAAAATTAGATATATTTATCTTCCGCAATTCTGTATCTAAATGAAAACGAAATCTTAAATAATAGTTTAACCCTTACAACACTCCTGGGATATTTTATATCCCAAACATTTTTGAAAAATTATTTCTATGTCATATTTATCCCAAATTCAATGTAATATGTGTGTTCCAGTAGTTTATGGTATTATGCGAATGTTGTTAAGTTGGTAATACAGTACTTGTAGTGTATCAACAGGTTCATGCCTGTTCAGTGTTAATTATAGTGTGAAAGAGGTGTGACTGTGCAAACCTTTTACGTATTATTTCATTAATTTCAGTGTTGAAAGGGTTAAATGCAGTTTTTTGGGTATTACAACCTTTGCAATGTCTTTCTTCTAAAGACGGTTTCGTAATTATAGAGCTTTCGAGAACAGAAATTCACTTCCTTTTTTTTCTCATTTAGTTTCATCTACCATGAAATGTGTTGATTTTAGGAAAATGTATATTTTTAAGATATTTAAGATGAACATTTAAAACAATTATATTCTCAATCTAGATTAAGCAATCGGAAAACAATATTTATATTGTATTATTATGTTTAGATTTTATTAATTAAATATTTATATCAAACTATAATTATTATCATTATTATTATTATTATTATTATTATTATTATTATTATTATTATTATTAGTTGTAGTAGTAGTTATATTTTAAATTTTTAATAAATTTTTAAAACAAAATAAATTGTTTAATATCAGAAATTATATCACACGTTTATAACCGAAACTGGAAGCAGATAAATTCATGAAATTTTCAAATAGAAAAGTTGTGACATATTCGTAAATATTTCATTTGATGTGAAAGAAAATAATTTGTTCGTATGGCGGACATGTATCCGGAGGGCCAATTGTTCGAAATTTTACAGGGACGTTTAGTGTAAATAGAAATTAATGAATTCATTTGCTAAACTGTTAAACCACATTTTACATATTTATATTGAAGCCATTTTGAAACTTACCAATTCATTTTTATCAATTAATGTTATAAAATTAACTAAATTAATTAATAACTAAAAATAAATATTTTTTTTATTATTTTCAGCACCAGTATTATTAATGCTACTAAAAATTTGTTAAGAAACATAAAAAAACATTAAAAAAACAAAAAAATACTTTTTCAGAATAGCACAAAAAACCCAAGGTGTTTAACATTTCTATGGTTGGAAAATTGATATATTAATTTGAACAATTTTCTCATATTATTCAAAAACTTTAAATTAATGTAACAGAAAATATTTCTTGCTAAAATAACATAAATTTTATAAAAATAAAAATATTTTTAAATGAAAACAACAGATATCTTCAACAAATTATTAAAATAAGTTATATATAAATCCTAACAGTAGGAGACAGATAAATCTAAAAATTATTTATTTATATATTTTTTAATTTTATATAAAATTTTATTTCTAAAACAAAATTTTCTTCTTTTTTATTTTATGGGAAAAAATGTTTTTAATAAAACAAAATTCACTCACAAAGTAATTGACATCGACATTTTATAATTATGCCTTAATTTAAAGGTTTACAAAATTCCAAGAAAACGGTTTTAATTGACTGGAGTGATAAAAAAATTTCCTCTCTTGATACTTAATGTCAGTTGCATTTCCAGAATCTTAATAAATTCAATTTTCTAGATCGTTTCTCGATCTCCTCTATTTCAAACATGCCAAAGAAAGTTAATCAAATTTTATTTATTTATTTAAAATCTATTTTGCAAGTTTAATTTAGTAAATCTTAGCGTTTACAAATGTTTACTTGAAATTTATACTGAGCTTATTTTACTATAATTCTTTAATTAAAACAAAAATTAGGTTGAAAACCTTTATTTGAAAAGCTTAAAAGTTTGACTTTATTAAGTTGAAATTAAATAAATAAAAAAAATTATTTTGTCTGTTTTAAATATATATATATATATATATATATATATATATATATATATATATATATATCATTTTTAGTATTGAGATTAAAAGGAAAATTTAAATCTGTTATCATTCCATGTAAATAAAAATAAATTATAAAATTTATTCCATCGTAGTCATTAAAAAATAAGATGTTTAATTATAAAATAAATGTCCATATTTAACGATATTTTCTTTAATTTATTTTATTTCAAGTTTTCAAATTTAATATTTTTAAAACAATGCTAATGGTTATAAAGCTGCTAAGGTAACAATAAAAAAGGAAACAGAGAATTAAAATGATGAAAAATATATTATATAATAAATTTTAATTTATGTATCTTCATTCTCTATTTATAACATTATTTATAACAAATTTATTATTTTTTCAATCAACTTAGAAAATGGTCGTAACAATTATTTGTATAATTTCCCCAAGGAGCCATTGTAATTATTATTATACTTTCCTAACAACCTTTGAATCAGAAATAAATAAAATTAAGCAATAATTTTATATAAATTTTATTTTTGTTGCTAATTATTTTATAACAGCCTGTCAACATGTTTGTACGCATTTCGAACCGCTTATGAAACTTTTTTTTAATTTTGATTAATTGAAAAATGTTAACATAACAAGATATGAAAACAAACAATTAAAAATAATAAACAATTTATGAGATGATGTAATGAAAAGGTGATAATAATAATTATTTTTACAGATAAAATATTTATTTATAAATAATTTTGTATATGTATAAATAAAGATTTTGATATACTTTTTTCATAATATTGATTAAAATTAAATTTATTTTTCTTACATGATAAAAATAAAATAAAGGTTTTATTTTTCACAAATTTTTTTAATTATTTGTACGAAAATTTAAATCTAAATTTTTAAAAAATATTCACTTTATTTCATTTTAAAGTTATTTGATTTGAAATACATTTGAAAATAAAAAGAAAATATTAAAACAAAAAATTATTAATAATTGTTTCTAATTTCTGAAAATATTTAAAATAGAAAATCTTCCAACTCTAATCTTTACTAATTCTAGCTTTACAATATTTTATTAATCTGGGATTATCAACTCGAATTGTTAAGAATTTCAAATCATAAACAATATTAACAATTTAAACAATTGACGAAGACTAAAACAAAATAAATAATTTAGTCAGATAATGAGATGATTATTGAAAACCAAGAATCATTTGTCCACGAAACAATTCAGTATTATTTTCAAAATATCATCAATGATGACTAACTTTATTGTACTTTTAAAAATAAAAATAAAATTGATGTTAAAGACAAAATTTGCTTTATTCATTAAAATAAATTTCAACTTAACCATTAACTCATTTTATTTTACTCTTTTTGTTTTAATTAGTCTTATCAGTAAGTATTTTATATGACGAAGGAAAAATAATAACTCAAAAAACAAAGAGTCGGAAATACTGACAAACCTTTCTTTAGAGGTTATCTTATAGAAAGAATTTTTTACAAACAAATTCTAAATACCTCACTAATTGAAAATAAATATTCTATAAAGAAATGTAGGTTTTATAGTGAAGGAATCCTACATAGAAATATATTTTACAGGATGTATTATTTTTCATTTAGTTCAAATCAATTTTGATGTTTCGAAATAAACATTTATAATAATATTGTTACTAATGGCATGTATGAATTTGTTGAATAAGTTTGTGCTATGTCTCACTTATATTACTGATCGATATTTTACTGATTTATAGTCTTCAAGCTCTCTTTTTTAATAAATTTCTCACTTATTTTAACTAAATATCTCATTTTAGCAAAGACATTATTATTTAATAAATATCGCTTTTGAAAAGTTATTGTATTTTTAAAGTTTTTATTGAGTTACAAATTGTTGCATTAAATATTTGTCTCATTCTCAATTCTAGGATGTAATTATTGTAAAATTGCAATTATTTTAATTATTTATTTTGCAATTATTATAAGGTTTGTTTTTATCTTAATAACTCGCAAAGTTTCCGTTGTTCAAAGTTTTAATTAAATTTTAAAACGAAATAATTTTCAATTGTATTTTATTTTACAGAATAACTTAACAAGTCTATCTTTTATTTCATCTTGTCCTAACAAAATGCCAATTTCTTTTTAGACGTTTATATTTTATAAAGGTATTTTGAACATCTTAGTGATATAAAGAAACAATTTGTTTTTGTAAACTCCATATTTTGGATAAAAATTATTTTAGTGAATTTAAAAGAATGACAAAAATATTTAGTTTTAATAAGATAAAATCAAAAAAAATCAGAATGTTGTATTATTCTATTCTGAAGAAGCTTATATTAATTTAATGGAAAAAGGACCTAGAAACCGATTAGGAAAGTTCAGTTGGAAGATTAGCTCAGTGACTTGTATATTAGATATTGGTTAACGTTTTATGCATATGAGGAAGATGAAAGATTCTAAAAGTTTTAATTAGAAATTTTGTTAAATTTTTAAAATATCTAATATAAAAATATTTTAAAAAGAAAGTTTGAAATTTAGCATTTTTAAAAGTAATTTTATCCAAATATTTTTTAAAAGAAAGATTGAAGTTTGTTTAAATAAGAAACAAAAAGAAAAGATATGTTTTCAGTGTATAATTTAATAAATAAAATTTATGGAATTATCTAGTAATTTGCAAACCGATATTAATGTTTTAACGGATGAGAATCCTAATATGGTGGCAGCGGTAAACACTGACGCAATCACCGAAAGATTATTGCCGAAGGTGTTTTGTCAAGCTGATACTTGGAGAAGTTCATTAGAAGATACGAGATTTATTTCGATGCTAAAGGCATCACGCATAAAAAGAACACGAAAGATTGACGGCATGTATGATCGACGGGGATCTATTGGAGAACTATGCAAAAACACTTAAAAAAGTAGAAGGATTTCAAGCCAGATTACAAATGGCATTTGATTACGAAAGAGACGTAATATCCCTTCTTCTTTGTCTCTCCATCTGACCCGTCAATGTTCTTTATCGAGGAATAATGAAAGTAGGTGTATCAAATGTGAATTGGAATATTTTTAAAACAATATACAGAATTCATATACATTGAGCTACATGTTTTATTTTCCGGGGTATTTTTATGCAACCCAAAAAGATCTCCAGGAGGAATTTAGTATAGAGAATGTCGCCCACACTACATTTCCGTCTTTTTTCTCTTAATTTCTTTTGAAACAAATTATGTGGGATAATATACAGTTAATGAAGATATTTTTTCTTCAGTATTGTGCAAAAAATGTGTAATTTTATGCTTATAATACAAGCGACTAACATTCCATACTTGTGTATGCAATTAATAAAATGTACTTATTTTCATTATTTTGAATTTAGAAAAACAAAAATTACTGTTTTGATTCATCAATAAATAATAATTTATTTGTTAGTTTTATTCTCAATTTTCTTTTATTTTGAGCATATTATATGTAAAAATTATCCTGATAAAATTACATAATTAAAAAATAATTTTCAAGTCATTTTCAATTTAGAAACTTTCAATAAAAACAATAATTATTTCACAAATCTCAAAAGAAAAATCTTACCATTAATTGACAATTAGATTTACTCAACTTGATGAGGTTCAACTTTCATTTGTGTAGATTTTTTATCAAAAATAAATTTTCTTATAATAATCTTTAATTTAACTTTATATTTAAGAATCAGTTAAAATAATTATTTTTATAAAACTTGCACACAAATTTAAACAAACATTAAAATGATTAAATTATAATAATTTAATATATATATCGATATTATATGTACTTATTCATTGCACACATACAAACATTTCCACATTATTCATCTTTCATTGAGATCATAGTGACATAGTTAGATAATTTACTTATTATCACTAACAAGCTATATTTTTGACTTGAAATATGTAAAGAAATATTTACTAAAATTTTATTAAATTTGTATTCAAATTATGAATCAAATCAACTTTAGTCATTCCTATTCCATTATCAATTATTTTTCTTTTTAATGCATCTTCATCACAATATGACTAAATTATCAACCCTTTCACAATGTTCAATGTCGAATTTATTTCACATTTTTTAATTGCAATAAATTAAGAAACAACAAAATATAGTTGACAAACTTTATTTTTTATTAAAGTATAAAGGTTTTCCGAAAAATAAAGCACATTTCCATTTTTCTTTGTTTTTCTATTACGACTGGTCAAAGAAATTTATAATTATTACTCTGAAATGCATAGTAATAAATGAGAAAAATAGACTAAATTATATAACTCCCAAATGTGGATAAACATTATGATACTGATATTTTTAATTATAAACTATTGTGATGCTTAATTACATAGTTTTTACAAATGAGACATAATTTATTATTTAATATTTTTAAAAAATAAATCGTAAATATCTAGGTATCTAAATATAATTTTTAAAAAATTAAAGTCTAAGGAAATTATAAATTATGAAATATAACATACAATCACAATCAACAATAATATATAATTATTGTAATATTTTGTAAATAATTTCTTGAGAAATAAATGTTTTCTTTTAATAATTTTCAGTAAAAGATATTTACTTTATTATTATTGGCCTTTGATTTGTTTTTTTTTACTTTAAAATATCATTTATCTTCACTTAAACAATAGATCAATATTAATGAGAATATAAAACGAATATAAAAATATCTAAATATCTTGTAAAAATATTTTTTTAAAAATTAGTGTTTTTTATTTATAGAAAACTTTATAAATATATTTTTTTAGATTTCTAGAAAAAAAGATCAGTAGGTATTTCGATATAATTGTGAATTATATTTACTGAACAATCTCGAAGTTTTTTCACAAGACCGTTGAAAGTTTTCATTACTCCCATAATGAGAAAGAAAATACATTGTTGTAACTATTTTTAACATATATACTGAATTTTGTTTGTTATTAATATTTGTTGAAATCCAACAAGGAGCTTTCAACAAAACCTTATTGACATAATGATGTTTTTTTTATAATAATTATATTATGAAGATTAAAGACAATGAAAACATTATTTACCTGCTAGGACTATTCGGAAGGGATTTTGTGAATTCACAATGAATTTTCGATGATACTGATTTTTCGAATTCTGTATTAACTGATGAAGACAGCACATTTGATATATTACAATCACAAAATATGCTTTTTTGATTTAAACAATCATTGGCAGCAAATGTGGCATCGTAGACATGCAATGTCAGAGTTTGAGTTGAGTTTTTGAGCAGATGAGTAGCCTTTTCCTGAGACCAATGGGAAACATCGACGTTATTGATTTTGAGCAGTTGGTCTCCTTCTTTAAGATCCGCTTTGTCGGCAGCTGAATCCGGGATGACAAAATCAACAAATACCCCCTTAATAAAAATATGTTTTATATATTCTTGTTCTTAATCTATGTATATTAACAGTACAAAAGTATAAACAATAAGATTTGCAAATTAGTCAGTTGGGAAATGTCAGAAAAGATACTTGCTATTAGATCAATTTACACTTTTGAAGTTTGCATTCTGAAAGTATCAGATAGCTGATTTATAATATGATTTTCCAAAGGTAATTTATGTTCATAACACTTGGTAATGATGGTATTTAAAATAATAAATCATCAATAAACTTTTAAATAAAAATATTTCAAGATGAATATTTTCCAAAATATAAAAATTTAAACTTTAACTGACCATTCACTTTATTCAAAATGAATATACATCCCGTAAGATTTGCAAGAGTTAAGATATATAATATGATGTTTCAAGGAAATCGGATAATAAGAAAGAAAAAAAATAAAATAATAATAATCAATAATATACAATCAAAAGAATAAAATTAATAAAATGTTTACAAAAGATTAACAAGTACACGGTATTCCGGTCATAATTTTTACTGTTGTTTAAAAAATCAGCGATTGTAGTCTGTTGGCTATTTTTACAAAGGAAGTTGTGCTAGCAGAACATTTTGGAGAGTTTACTTGCACACACGGATCACACTCATATTTAATCTTTTTAAAAGGCGAATCAATTTCATATTAGGGATTTGATATAATGCAAACTGTGCAATTATTGAGTATGCTACACAAGTTTGCACAGAATAATAACGTCTATAATACATGTTTGTGTGTAAAACTAATATATAACTCTCGATTTCTGACAAATTATTTTTTACGGATTATTAATCGGCAAATTCTATTTTTTATTCAATTTTTACAATTTAAAGTCAATTTTAATTAATTTTAACTGAAATTTTATGTTTTATTATTATTTGTCACATATTTTCATTTTAATTTTGGTTTTCGGTTAAATATTCACAATTTAAATTTTTTAATTTTTTAATTAGTGTTTATTTTTCGATATTTTTAAAGTATAAATCTAAATGGACATTTTGGTATTTATGAACAAAATTTGTTTTTATAATTTACTGATTTTTTTCTTTATTTTCTTGTCAACTATTAAGTAGTAAGATAGAATCATGTAAAGTTGTCATTTGTCATTGTTTCTACAAAAATTACAATTTAAAATATTATTCCTTGTAATATTTCTACATATCAAATGTTAACATGCATATTTTATTATAAGATTTCTCGAACTATTTGATAATTCTTTAATAATTGATGGGGAAAGATTGTTATGACCAATTATGCAAATGATAATGGAGACATAAGACTAGTCCGTGTCCCTTAATCTAATCCAAAATGTATTCTCGGTTTGTAAAAATAATGTAGAGCGGAGTTGTTCATTTAATTAGAAACTTAATAGAGGGCAAATTTGAGGAAATCACTGAAGAACTTGAAATGCTTGGTTACTTAGGACGTTTTTCCAATAGAGAAATAATTCTTAAATTCTTTAATTATATTTTAAATTGTTATTAAATTATTGTAATTATTATTAAATTGATTTCTACAATTATTAGATAGACTAGGAAATCTTATATATGTTATGTTTGTGTTAAAGATTTTTCTTTTACTTTTTCAATTTCATATAGTAAATGTCATTATTCATGAAACATTATAATTTAGCACACAAATAAGTTTGTGTTTCTATAATATGAGTTTATTCATTTTTTTTGTATTATTCAATATAACCATATATATTATGCAAACTCATTTTTGTGTATTCTAAATGACTATTTTCCGGTGTTTCGTAAATCCTTATGTGAAATTAAGTAAATTTTGCATTTAAAATTATGAAAATGTTTAGACATATAAAATATGTTAACCTGCATATGTTTGTGTATATATATATATATATATATATATATATATATATATATATATATATATATATATATGAGTGTGTGTAATGATTTCTCAGAATTTTAAGAAGCACCAAAATAGGGAAATGAAAATCTGAACTTAATTAATAAAAACTCATTTTGCAATAATGAAAATTTAATGTTAACATTTCAACAAGTCAATCTTATAACTTGCAGGAACAATATGCTACAATATTATTGAGAAATAATAAATTAAAATCACAAATTTCATGTATCGTAAGAATCAGACTTTATAAATGGTGTTAATAATAAAGAAAACAATAAATATGAAAAAAATGAATTAAAACAGAACTTTTATTGCAAAAAGATTTGATTGTTTTAATGAACAAATAATAAAAATTTATCGTGCAATATCAGGAACTGCTTTTTGTTTTAAAATAGATTTTCATTTTTCAAACGTTTTAATATTTTATAATAATATCCGTTATTCCAACAATAAAATTTTCAGTTCATTAGGCCTTCAGTTTCCGTTTTTTTTCTGAATATTTGCTATCTTAAATAATTTCTGTACTTGATAAAATAAATATATTAAGAAATTTAAACTTAATATAAAAATTATGTATTATGAACAATATTTTAAATTCATAGTACTATAATAAAAAATAAAATAAAATTTTAATGTATATTTATTAGAAATTATTTAATTATATTGATGAAAAATAACTGACATAATTGATTTTATAGATTCTAAGAGAATATAAAAATCAATAAAGTACAATTACTAAAAATTTATCATAAATTTAGAAAAGATTAAAATTAATATTATTATTTATAATAATATATTAATAAAATAATATAATAAGGATAATAATTAAACGTCTATAAAATAAAGGTAACTATAATCTCATTTTTTGATTTCTTAATTTCATTAATTAATTAACTAATTAGTTCAATCAAAAATTTACTTGAACTCGTCTGATTAAGCGAAGGCCAAATCTGTTGTTTTCCTTTTTCAAATGAACAACTTTTGTTCTCACCAGTAATGAGCTGAATAAAAAAATAATTAATTAAATCTGCTAATTGAAATTTTACACAATAGCTTAAAATTTAATTAAAAATAAATAAATTTGTCTGACAAAAATCAATATAGTTAAATTTTTTTTATTCTTTTAATTTCAATAATTAATATTAATATTATATTTTAATAAAATATATTAATATTAATAATAATTAAAATAAAATTTCTTAAAGAATACAAATTTATTATAAATTTTTATCCAATTTTTGTCATAAACGAAGTTGAAATAATTACTTTAATTCAATTGATACAGAACCGAGAAATATAAAATAAATTTAATGAATTAATAATAAAAAAATTATTATATCAGCGACCTGGAAAACTTTATAAAACTTAAAAGAAAATTAAACTAATTCAATTTTAAGCAAAATTAATTTAATAGTCTCGGAAGCAATAGGATTTGTGTCAACAATATATAACATTGGCTTTGATAACCGTCAAAATATAAAGTTATTATTATTATTATTATTATTATTATTATTATTATTATTATTATTATTATTATTATTATTATTATTATTATTATTATTATTATTATTATTATTATTATTATTATTATTATTATTATTATTATTATTATTATTATTATTATTATTATTATTATTATTATTATTAAATGTAATTGTTGAAATAAAAGAAAATGTCGAATCAGTATTCAAGGCACATACTAAGCATCGAATAGAGGCACAAATTATTTTTTTAATGTAAAGTATGTTCAGAAGTCTATTAAGCTCTTTGGAGAATCGCAATAAAGAATTCCAAATGTTATTAAAACAAATAATTTTCATCAAAGGTAAGGTTTACGAGCTAACGAAAAATGTTTTGAATAACTGATTGTTGGTATAGTGGATTCAAGACCCTATTAAATAATACTGTATAAAACTTAACAGTCACTTTATTTTTAAAAACATATTTGGAGACCAAATACAACATTTAACCATAAATATTTCTGTTCAGAATGTCAAACTTTTCTTTATTGAAAATCTATGAGATTTTCTTAAAGTAAATGAACAGGAAATCTCAGGAGTAGAAGTCCTTTGAAGATCTGTAAAAGAATTTAACTGAATTGCCAATAATAGCATCAATCCATTGTACAGTTTTATGCAGTATTTAGGTCAAATAGTCTACAAATATTTCTTGAAATATTTTGAGTTTTATAATGAAGTATTCAGTTTACTTCTATGATATTGTCCTACAAGAGGCTGAAATATCTAACTCACTTTTTTAGTTTATTAGACTGTAGTGTATTTTGAATTTGTCTGTTTTTTCATTATTTCCTATTTTCAGCATCAGTTTTATTGTTTGAATTAGATTTTATTTTATTTCTTACAAATATGAGATTTATGCAGGTCTCATTATGTGACATTTGTGAAAGTTGAAGTTTGTCCAATTCTCAGTTTGTTCTGAATGTCTGTTTGAAATAGGAAATGTTTTGACTCCATATGTTGATTGAATTTTATCTATCACTGATCTATTTAATGTCTTACCCTTCAAAGGTTTTGGTAAAGGCCTTCGAATGACACAATGCATGCTTCCTACAAAAGCGAAAATTTGATCGAATGAATTAACTAAGATCAAAACGCCCAAAAACGGTGCTAAAGCTTTATTTAAAATAAAGTAGAAGTCACAAATCAAATTTCCAAAAATCGAAATTTTCCATTATATTAAAACAACAATTATTATAATATTTTATTTGTTTTATTCTGACCAAAAAGATCAAAAATGTTAATTCTAAAAAACAAAAATTTCAGTTCTGTCTTTATCGAGTTGATAATACTTTATAATACACTCGCTAAAGGCAAAGCCGAAAAGTTTTGTTGCGTGGAATTAAAACTTTTAATCTTTTGTCATAATAAAAATAAATAAAAATCATCCTAAAACAAATCAGATCAAAAATGATCAAAAAACTTATAATTATTTTTATAAATTTACATAAATTGAAATCTTTCATATTTCTTAAAAAAAGAATTGAACAAGTATTTGGATAAATTATTATAAAATGAAAAAGAATTAGATATTACTAATTATTACAATTTTAAATTAAATTAAATTAAAATTAAATTGATATTATTGTAGAAATCTTTTAAGTAAATAAATTCACAAATTAAGAAAATTTAATTTTTTTCTTTTTATTTTTATGTTCTTTTTATTTCAAACATTATCATTTACAATTTTTATCAATCAAAAAGATTGAATGATTATTATATTGACCAGGCCAGATTTTAAGCGTAGGCAATGGCGGCATTTTCTAATTTTGTTGTCAATTCCAACAAGAAAAATAAAATATTTTTTTTGGGTTGGAGTCGAAATCTTGAAAAAAAAATCTTGAAAAAAATCTTAACTACCTTCATCTTGAACATATAGGTATAAGTTAAATATTTTTTTGAGTGAAATTATTTATTAAAATGAAATTAGGTAATTTTTAACTGAACTTAGTTAACTGTCTTTTAAAATAAAATTCTTCGTTTTTTAACCAGAATTTTTGAAAAAACAAATACTACCTTCACCAGGTATTTTATATAGTTTTAAATTAAAACTTTTAATTTATGAACAAAACTAGAACTTACTTTCCGGGAACGTTGTAATTTATTTTACATAAATATACATTATTGTGAATAGAAGCGTTGGTATAGATATTTCACATTTGTTTTACAAGTCGAAGAAGAAAAATTAAAAAAATTAAAAGTGTAAATTACTTAACCCAAAACCATTACAATATAATGGACCGAAATAAGAGACAACGCTTGTCCGCATCACAATACAAAAAATAGGCTTCAACGTGAGTCAAATTCTGCCAAAGAGAAGAATGCTTTGTTGCAGAAGTTCGTCAAGCAGTACAGCACAGGGACTTTTAACAGCTTTAAGCCAAAATGAAGGCGAAATTGAAATCAAAGGCGGCGGAGAATGTTATTGAAGATAGCGATTCATATTCTGACTACAAAAATACTGCTAAAGAACCAAAACATTTAGATGAACTAGAAGTTATTTCCAATTTAAATGAAGTTGTTGCTCAGAACGACGATGATATAGGACAAAATGTAAATAATGAATATCAAAGTGATCAAGACAGTAGGTAGAAAGTAGCCCACTGGAACAATTACCCCCCCCCCCCGGGGGGGGGGGTTTGTTCCTAAATTTTTATTACGCAATTGTTCCAACTCACATTTTTTGCTTTCAGGGATTTTTGGTCCAAAATTTTTTTTATCACACTATAGTGAGGGGGTCTCGATGGTCCTGGGATTTTCAATACAAAAAAAAAATTTCTATACAAAAACGATGGTCCTGGGATTTTCAATACAAAAAAAAAAATTTCAATACAAAAACGATGGTCCTGGGATTTTCAATACAAAAAAAAAAATTCAATACAAAAACGATGGTCCTGGGATTTTCAATACAAAAAAAAAAAAATTTCTATACAAAAACGATGGTCCTGGGATTTTAAATACAAAAAAAAATTTTTCTATACAAAAATCCGACTACCACTAAAAAAGCCAAGGATTTTTCACACTATAGTGAGGGGGTCTCGATGGTCCTGGGATTTTCAATACAAAAAATTTTTTTCTATACAATAATCCGACTACCACTAAAAAAGCATGGAATTTTCAGACTATAGTGAGAGGGTCTCGATGGTCCTGGGATTTTCAATACAAAAAATTTTTTTCTATACAAAAATCCTACTACCACTAAAAAAGCCAAGGATTTTTCAGACTATAGTGAGGTGGGTCTCCTTGGTCCTGGAATTTTCAATACAAATAAAATTTTTTCAATAGAAAATTCGACTATCAATAAAAAAGCATGGATTTTTCTAGTTCAATTAAGGTGGGTCTCCTTGGTCCTGAGAAAAAGGTGGTCTACACTAAAAAAACGTGGTAAATTTTTTTCAATTAAAGTAAATAATGGTCCTAAAAATTAAATTACAGTAAATTATGGTCAAAATTTTTAAATTACAGTAAATAATGGTTCTAAAAATTAAATTACAGTAAATTATGGTCAAAATTTTTAAATTACAGTAAATAATGGTCCTAAAAATTAAATTACAGTAAATTATGGTCAAAATTTTTAAATTACAGTAAATAATGGTTCTAAAAATTAAATTAAAGTAAATTTTGGTTCTAAAAAAAATTAAATTACAGTAAATTATGGTCAAAATTTTTAAATTAAAGTAAATTATGGTCCTAAAAATTAAATTAAAGTAAATTATGGTCCTAAAAATTAAATTAAAGTAAATTATGGTTCTAAAAATTGAATTAAAGTAAATGATGGTTCAAATTTTTGAATTAAAGTAAATTTAGGTTCTAAAATATTAAATTAAAGTAAATATTGGTCCAAATTTTAAAATTAAGTAATCAATGGTAAAAATTTTAAATAAGTAAATTAAAGTAATAATTTTTAAATAAGTAAATTAAAGTAATGTAATAAGTAAATTAAAGTAAAATTTTAAAATTTATTAACAAAATAATAGAAGGTGTTTGAGAATTGAAATTTTTTAATGCAAATTTTTATGGAATAATTTTTTTAAGATAATTTTTAATGAAAATTTTTATGGAATAATTTTTAATGGAAATTTTTATGGAATATTTTTCAATGATAATTTTAGATGGAAAATTTCAATGAAATATTTTTCAAAGTCAAATGAAAATTTTAATGGAATAATAAAAATAGTAATAATATATCAACCAAATACATAAAAAATGAACTAGACACATAAAACACAAACAAATAACAAATGTAAAGATATAAAATTTATTCATCCAATATTTGCTTGTAATAAGCTCTTCTTAATTCTGCTAGTAAAATATGAACAACTTCTTTCATCTTATATTCTTGGCAGCATCTACATCTAAACGGACATGGTAATTTCATCGGATCCATACATACTTCACAATCGTCTATGCATTTAAATCTCGATTCTTGGACAGATTCGAAATGTCTTCGTATAAGTTCTTCTATATTGATCCCTGTTAATTGTTTGATTCTATAAGCTAATAATTCCGGAGCACAATATGAAAGTCTGTTCTTTATATTCGGGAACAAATCTTCCATCTTCGTTAATATAGTCTGGAATATGTAAGCTTGCTTATCGTCATCCATTTTTGAATTTTTGTTATTGTAGATATTCAGTTAATTTAAACACAATTAATTAAATTAATTTAATTAACTTAATAAATATTCCAATATTTCTTCATTTGTTGTGATATTTATAGTTAATGATTTAATGAATTTCTGAATTTCTTGAATTTGATTAAAATAATCAAATGTTTTAATCCCTAATATAACAACTTTCCCACTTGAAAAAACATTTACACATAGTGGGTTATACTTGAGAATACGTAAAGCTGGAAATATTTCAGGCTCGTAGTAACTATCGGTTTTCCTTGACAATGCATTTAAATCAACGCATGTACCTATATCTAACGTTAATGTAATTGATTGGATTTGTAAATCTTGAATCTGATATTTGAGATCGCCTTCCTGTAATGGTTTCTTACATCCCATTATCCTACATTTCCCGCTCTTGAAGAATAAAATTGGATATTTTCCACTTCTGTCCACGACATGTTGAGGTTTTCCTGATGGGAACTTCATTCCATTAACTACACATCTTCCTCTATAATTAATGTTGCTGATCATTGTAATTATTGTAATTATAAACAAATTAAATAAAATAATTTAATTAAAAAATGGAATTAAGAAATGACGCAGTATATCAAATTGTAGGACCTAGTGGAAGCGGAAAAACTTTATTTGTATGTAATTTATTACAATCAAACATGTTTAAATCTAAATTTAATAAAATATATTGGCATCGAGGTGCAGATGAAGAACATGGATTGACTCAAAACAGTTTCTGTAAATTAAAAATGACCATAATTAAAGGATTTGATAAAAATTGGTCATCTAGATTACGCCAAGGTGATGTTATTATTATCGATGATCTGTACCAGGAAGCAAATAAAGAAAAGGATTTTAATAATTTATTTACAAAAATCAGTAGACATTGCGGAGTTACAGTTATTTTCATTACACAAAATCTTTTTCATCAAGGTGGAAGTCATAGAACACGTAATTTAAATGTCCAATATTTAATTATTTTCAAAAATCCTAGAGATCAAACAATAATAGATTTTCTTGCAAGACAAGCTTATCCAAATAATAGAAAATTTTTGATTGATTCATTCCAAGATGCGACAAAAATTCCTCATGGATATTTATTTTTTGATTTTACACAACAATGTCCAGATGATATGCGTATTAGAACTGATATTTTTAATATAAACGGTGTTACGATTTATAAACAAAACTAAAAACTAAATAAAATTAATCATGTCATTTAAAAAAGTAGTTGTTAAAAATCTTCCAAGTGTTTCGAAGAAAATTACCAAGAAAACAAAACGTACAAAGAAAACAAAAAGCGGATCAAAAAGTACAAAAAGTACAAAAACTAAGAAACAAATCAAGAAGTGGATCAAATTATAAACAATCCGTCGTGTAAATTAATAATAATAATGAAATTTGAACGGAGTTTACCATATTTTAATGCTTTAATAAAGGCACCAAATTCGAAACGAATATCAATTTTACAATCTTTTCCATCATTTGTTATTGATGATTTACTTGAAGTTATTATAAATGTTGTCCGCGGTAATGTAAATATAACTAAAGCTAAAAGATTAGTATTGCAAAGACATAAAAGATCACTTTTATCTCTAGTTGATACAAAAAATCGTCGTCTAATGAGAAAGATAATATATAAACAAAAAGGAGGGTTCTTGGGTGCACTAATTCCTATAGTCTTATCTGCAATTAGTGCAATCTCATCATTAAGTTCTTAATGGGTATCAAGAGTTCATTACCAAATAAAAATATTGTAGATTTTAATATTTTGACAACTTGTTGTAATAATGAAGGAAACGTATCACAAAACCAACACAAAAGTGGAAAAAGTGAAAACAAAAGTGAAATCAAAAGTGAAAACAAAAGTGAAAAAAGTGAAAACAATAGAGAAAAAGTTAAAAACAATATGGACAAACCCAAAAGATCCAGATGGTTTTGGTGGCGTAGAAAAATTAACAAAACGAGTGAATAATTCAAAGAAAGAAACTGAGAAATGGTTATCTAATCAATTAGCGTATAGTTTAAATAAACCAATGTTGAAACGATTTCCAACAAGACCATACAAAACAATTGGAAACAATGATGTATGGCAAATGGATTTGATGGAAATGATACCTTATTCAAAAATTAACAAGGGGTACAAATATATTCTGACTTGTATAGATGTTTTTAATAGATATGCTCGTGCTGTTCCTACAAAAACTAAATCTGCAAATGAAATGGCTGATGCGATAAAAGAAATGTTTGCAGATGGTAAACCTATTAATTTACAAACGGATTTAGGTAATTAAATTTAATTAATAAATTTTAAATATATGATTTAGGTAAAGAATTTTATAACAGCAAAGTTAAAGAGGTTATCAAAGGAATAAACCACTACTCGGTATTTTCTCAGTTCAAAGCTGCTCATGTAGAACGATTTAATCGAACTTTAAGAGAACGTTTGAAAAAATATTTTGTATATCAAGGTAATAAAACTTGGATAAATGTTTTGCCAAAAATTATTTTCAGTTACAATCATTCACCACACAGAGGATTAAAAGGACAAACACCTGCTGATTTTACTAAAAATCAACCAAAGTTAGAGAAAATCAATAAACCAAAATACAAGGTTGGTGATCATGTAAGAATTAGTAAAATCAATTCTTCACCATTCATCAAAAACTTTGATAATAATTGGAGTGATGAAGTATATCAAATTTTTAAAATCGATACAAAACAGAATCCTGTCATGTATGTGATAGTTGATCATGAAAACAAACCAATCACTGGTAAATTCTATGAACAAGAACTCCAAGTAATTCCTGCTCCTACAATATTTAGAATTCAAAAGATTTTAAAAACCAAAAAAGATGGTAAATATAAACAATACTATGTTAAATGGCATGGATATGAAACTCCATCTTGGATATCCGAAAATCAATTGATTAAATAAATATTATGAAAGATTTTTATATTATTTTACCTTCTAATAGTTGTCCTCTTATTTTCCCTGATAATGAAGCTAGTAAATTTAATGTTGAATTTCAAAATCCTATTTACTTGGATGGTGAATGGGAAGTAGCTCTCATGGACTTTACCTTTGTGTATAATACTTTTCCTTATTACAGTAATTCATTGATACAATATGAAAAAGTAAAGATGGATGAAGAAATTAAATATTTTAGAATAAATAATTCAAATCGAACCTTTGAAGTAATAAATCCTAAAAATACTCCTGAAGTTGACATGTTCATTGAAAGATATGAGAATTTGGTTGTTGTTTGTCCACATGTTCCATTTAAAATAACGTTTCCAGATTTTGAACATGCTAATAAATTTGGATTAAAATCAGTATCTGTTATTAGTGATAGTGATCATTTGCGAATTAAATTACCAAAATTTACAGAAGATAAAACAATTGATCAATTTGGTATAATTATAAGTGTTGTCGAAAAAACAAAATTTGAACATTATTTCGAAGATGAACTATACATCAATACTTTATCTGAAATACATGGTCAGTTAATGACAATTAATCCGTCTCCCTTTAAAGATTTAAAAATACAAAATAATGAATTGGTTAAAATAAGTCTTGCTGATAACATTTCATCAATAACCTTTGATAAAAAGTTAACAAAAACATTGGGATTAAAGAAACAAACATTTACAGAGAAAGAAATTATTGGAACAAAAATTCCAAAATTATTTAATCATCATCAACAAATGTTTATTTACTCAAATATTATCGAACCATTGACTGTTGGAGATGTAAGAGTTCCGTTATTGAAATCTATTTGGATAAAAAAATATGAACAAGGAGAAATTGTGCAACTAGAAATGAAGAATCCAATGTATCTACCAATTTCTATTTCTTCTATAAACAACATTGAAATCAATATACGAGATGATAGTGGAAAATTAATAAAATTTAGTAGAGATACAAAAACACACTTGACATTACATTTTCGTAAAATAAATGATTAAAAAAGATTTTTATGTGAATTTACCTTCTAATAGTTGTCCTCAGACTCATCCAAATAATGAAGCAGGTAAATTTAATGTCGAATTTCAAAATCCTATTTACTTGGATGGTGAATGGGAAGTAGCTCTCATGGACTTTACCTTTGTGTATAATTATTTTCCTTTTTACAGTAATTCAAATGTCAAATATAGTAAAAGTGTATTACATACAAGTTATGAATACTTTTACTTTAACCAAGAAAAAAATGAATATACAATCAGTCACGACTCTCCATTTTATTTAATATATATTGATGGAAATACATTGAACATTAATTGTAAATATTTTCCTTTTAAAGTAGAATTCGATAGTATTAAAGAAGCACAAAAATTGGGATTTTCAGAAAAAGAAATAACTTTTAAACAAACCTTGAACCAAATCACTATTCCTCCAAATAATCGAAAAATAAAGTTTGATACAATTCGATTAACTATACAATATTATTACGATGTTGAGTTTACTGATAAATTCGAAGAAAATATCATTACAGATCTTTCACAAATAAATGATCAACTATCAACCTTTTATCCTCGTCCATTTAAATCTGTTGATATTCAAAAAGGAAAAATTGTTAAAATTGTAATGGATGATGATGTCAGTAAAGTTCAATTTAGTAAATTTTTAGCTAATAGTTTAGGATTATTAGAAGAAGCATATACTGACAAACTTATTATTGGTTTTAAAGAACCTGAAGTATTACAACGCAATCAACAATTGATGATCTATACAAATATTATCGAACCGATTATTGTTGGTGATACATTGGTCCCTCTTTTGAAATGTATTTGGGTGGAAAAACATAAAAAAGATGATTTAGTACAAATAATTGAAAAGAATCCAATGTACTTACCTGTATCGTCTTCATATATAAACAATATAGAAATCAATATACGAGATGATAGTGGAAAATATATATTTGGAAAAGAAGATAAAACATACTTGACATTACATTTTCGTAAAATAAATGAGTAATCCTGACATAATACATTTTTATAGTAGTAACCAATCGGGTGGTGATTTACCATATTTTGTTGGTAAACAATATGGAACCGGTTGGTTGAAGACAATAGGTAGATTTGCACTCCCAATTCTTAGACGAATAGGAAATTTTGGTATGAAAACAGCTAATGACGTAATAAATAACAATGCAAATATCTTGCCTGCTTTAAAATCAAATGCAATTTCTGAAATTAAAGAATCATTACCAGCAGTGATGCAACACTTACCTGAAGTAATTAATAAAGTATCCGATGTATTTAAAAATGATAAAGAACAAAAAGGCGGAATACTTAAACGCCGAAAAATTATGAAGAAACATATAAACAAAAGAATGAAAGGATATGGTACCATCTTTGAAAAATGATTAGTGCTAAATCAGAATTATGTCTTTTTGATAGACCTTCTCCCCAAGCAGTGATTGAACATGGAGCATTTGAAGATATTTACCCAAGAAATTCTATTACAGATGCTGGTTCTTCTTCGATTCAATTTTACATAAACGGATCGCAGACTGAATATTTAGATTTGAATGATACTTTGTTATATATTCAATTGAAAGTTGTTAATAATTTAGGTGAGAATTTAGGCGAATCAGAAGTAATTCCAAATAATTTCTTCTTCCAAACCCTTTTTAAAGATGTTGAATTAATTTTTAATTCAATCAAAGTTGAAGGATCAAATGATAGATTTGCCCACAAAGCATTAATTGAAACACTTATAAATTATGACGGAGATACTAAACGAACATCTTTAGGTGGAATGGGGTATACTAACAAAGATCTTACGAGAAAAACATGGATTGAAAAATCAAAATCCTTTTCTTTATGTTCCCCACTTCAATTTGATTTCTTTGATCAACCTAAATATTTACTACCAGGTGTTAGTGTTCAAATTAAATTAACAAGATCAAATCCAACACTTAGTTTAACTTGTGCGAAAATTGAACCGAAAATTTTATTATTAGACGCAAAATTAATGGTTAGAAGAGTTCGTGTTGAACCATCGGTTTTGGCAGGACATCAAATTGGTCTGTCTACAAAAAATGCAATTTATCCTTTAAGAAGCAAAGAAGTTGTTGATTTCTCATTACCTATTGGTTCTTCCTCTTTTTATAAAGAACAAATATTTGGAGATAGACGATTACCTAATTTTATACTTGTTGCATTTCAATCTAGTAAAAGATTTAGTGGATCGTTTTCAGAATCATTTTCTATATTTGATCACTTTAATGTCAAGTCCATAACTTTAAGTAAAGGAAGTGATTATCGCGAAAAATATAGTCAAGATTTTGAGAATGATGATTATAGTACAAGTTATATGCAATCGATTATTAGAAATATGGGTTATCTAAATAAAAATATGAATTGTGGTATCACCATGTCTGATTTTAAGAGCAAGTATCCATTCTTTACATTCGTATTGGCACCAGATTTTGATCTTCATCAAAGTCAGTTACCACAAAGTGGAAATTTGCGATTAGATATTAAATTCGCATCTTCACTTACTGAAGCTGTTTCTGTAATTGTATATGGAGTTTTTGAAAAAGAAATTCAAATTACATCTACTCGTACTGTTTTGGTATAATATAAACCAAATATAGAAAATCAATTAATCAAATATGAAGTAAGAATTAATTTAAATTATTTAATTATTATTAATTTAGTTCTATTCAGATACATGTTATCGGAAGAAAATTACTAGGAAAAGAATTTCTAGGTGTTTTCCCACTAGACAAAATACCTTATTTAGATGTTAACAAAGCAATAATTGTAAATACTCAATCTGCTAATCTGAATGGTGAACATTGGCTTGCAGTATACGTGAAACCAGACAAAATATATGCATTTGATCCAATGGGATTCTATTATCCACCTATATTAATCAATAAACTACAATCAATGTCAATGCCAATTGAATACAATCGAATACGTTACCAAAATCCTATAACAAAAACATGTGGACAACATTGTTTGGCTTGGTTAAAGTCAATGAAATAAATTTTTATAATAAAAAGTTGTTTTTAAAATATTCACAAAATTCACAATTAAAATAATTTATTCACAAAACAAAATAATATTCACAATTAATTTTACTAGCATATTTTTCAAAAAATCATCCCAAGTAATTTGCTCCATCAACAATCTTATCATTCGAGGTATTTCTAATAAATTATTGATATCTTCTATATTTAAAATATTATTGACAATAAATTGTATATTTCCCAAATATACTAAATATTGGTTACTATAATTCTCCAAACATATTTCCATTAATTCATATTCATAACCTAAATAAATCGTTAATTTTTTTCTTGTTTCTAATGTTATGTTAGCATCTAAAAATAAATCAATTTTGCCAAATAGTCGTCTCAATTGATTTGATATCAAATTTTGATGAACTAATGTAATATTAGTTAACAGGTCTTGTTCAAATCTTATATAATCAATTTCTAATGGGTCTAAAATTGTATCTTCATCAAATTCTTGGAATGGAATAACAACACCATCTTCAGTCACAGTTAAATCTCGTAAAAATACATCGGAAATAAAAGATGTATACAGAGCTTTTTTGCGGATATTGGTTATAAAATTATCTTTAAAGTATATTTGATCTTCAATAAAAGAACCAATTATCCTTTCATTAAATTCTTCAGTATTTTCATTAATTAGTAATTTTCTAATTAAATGGTATATTTTTGTCAAATAATCTGATGCCAAATCAGTATTTTGAACGAGTATTTCAATTCCGAAAAAACTGGTATTCAAAGATTCTTCGAGCACAATTATATATTTTTTAAAATTTGCAAAAGGAGAATTTCGATTACATTCAATGATACTATTTAATATATATTCCAAATCCACAGGTGTTTTTCTTATATATTTCATCAGTTTGCGGTTGATATTTCGAATACAAGATCTAAAACTAAGTTTATAAAATTCGTGTTTCAACTTAACTAATCTCATATAATCTATAAATAAATCTTTCTTCTTTAATAAATTAAATTCAAGTTTGTCAAGTGGGCAACGAGTAGAAATATTTAAACATTCTAAGAAACAATTAGTACAAAACGAATGGTTACATCCAATAGTTATAAACATTTCTATAGCGTATTCAGTGTAGCAAACAATGCATTCCATTTTAATTTTTCGATAAGCATATAATAAAATTTTTAAATAATAGAGTAAGTAAATGATTTTTTATAATTTATAAATAAATCAATTGGATAAAATTAATTTAAATTATTTCAATAAATTTTTAGTTTATTATTTAAATTATTTCAATAAATTTTAGTTTATTATTTAAATTATTTCAATAAATTTTAGTTTATTATTTAAATTATTTCAATAAATTTTTAATTAAGTTAATTATTGCGCAAGTTATTTAATCCTTTAATTATTACACAAGTTATTTAATCCTTTAATTATTACGCTTGGTATCAAATCCTTTAATTATTACACAATTTATTTAATCCTTTAATTATTACGCTTGGTATCAAATCCTTTAATTATTACGTAATGTATTTAATCCTTTAATTATTACGTAGTGTATTTAGTAGAAGAAGAAGTATATAAATGATTTGTTTCTCAAATTTGGTCATAATTTGTTAGTACCAAGGATCGTAAGAATTTTATTTTTTAATTATTAAAATTAAATTATTTTTTAGATAAAAAAAGATTGAAACTAAAAAACTATGAAAATGATTAAAAATAATAATGAAAATTTGAAAATGAACAAAACTTCTGAAATGAATGAAACTATGAACAAAAATTTTGAAATGAATGAAACTATGAATAAAAAATCTGAAATGAATGAAACTATGAAAAAAAATGTCAAATGTAAGTATTTTTATCAATTTTTTAATAAAATTTTATAAGATGAAATTACTAATATTTTTTAATGATTATTAATGATATTTTTATATAATTTTTTAATAAAATTTTATTTGATCTTAAGAGAAAATTCACTCATTTTTTATAATCTAATATTTTACTAATATTTTAAATAAAATTTTTAATGAAATAAGGGGAAATCCCTCGCAAATTTTTTTTTATAATGATATTTTTTATAATGAAATTTAAATTTTTATAATGATATTTTTTGTAATGAAATTTAAATTTTTATAATGATATTTTTTGTAATGAAATTTAAATTTTTTAAATGATATTAATGATATTTTTTTTTTTTATTAAGAGTAAAAATATTTTGAAATAGGCAAATCCCTCGCAAAATTTTTTATAATGATATTTTTATAATGAAATTTAAATTTTTTAAATGAT
Source organism: Schmidtea polychroa (assembly GCA_959609185.1). NCBI lineage: Eukaryota > Metazoa > Platyhelminthes > Tricladida > Dugesiidae > Schmidtea > Schmidtea polychroa. The sequence continues at coordinate 3,764 of CAUHTR010003687.1, read as the reverse complement.
ATTAATGCTATTTTTTTTTTTTTTATTAAGAGTAAAAATATTTTGAAATAGGCAAATCCCTCGCAAAATTTTTTTTTTATAGTGATATTTTTTATAATGAAATTTAAATTTTTATAATGATATTTTTTGTAATGAAATTTAAATTTTTATAATGATATTTTTTGTAATGAAATTTAAATTTTTTAAATGATATTAATGATATTTTTTTTTTTTTATTAAGAGTAAAAATATTTTGAAATAGGCAAATCCCTCGCAAAATTTTTTATAATGATATTTTTATAATGAAATTTAAATTTTTTAAATGATATTAATGCTATTTTTTTTTTTTTTATTAAGAGTAAAAATATTTTGAAATAGGCAAATCCCTCGCAAAATTTTTTTTTTATAGTGATAAAACTTAATATAAATAATGTAGTCTACAGTGAGCACGTAGATACATAGTAGTCTGCAGTGAGCATGCAGTAGTCTTTAATATAAATAATGTAGTCTACAGTGAGCACGTAGATACATAGTAGTCTGCAGTGAGCATGCAGTAGTCTTTAATATAAATAATGTAGTCTACAGTGAGCACGTAGCTACATAGTAGTCTGCAGTGAGCATGCAGTACTCTTTAATAATAATCTGACCCTTATTAAATAATTATTAACTTTAAAATTTTTCAACAACATTTAAAATAACACTTAAATATTTATTCAAAAACATTTGTAATTTTCCAAATTGGTTTAATTATAACTCCATTTATCTTGACTCCTTGAATAAGTATTCGCACTTTTGATTTTTTATCTTCGTCTAATTTACACCCTTTTTCACAATTGATAAATGTAAATTTTTCATTAAAAATCATTTCTTTATTAATTAATTTAAGAATTTCTCCAAGATTTTTTCTATCTACTTCTCCAATATCTCCAATTTGAATATTGAATTGACATGTTTTTAAATTAACTGGTTCCTATAACAAATTAATATTAAATAAAAAAAAAAAAAAAAAAAAAAATTACCTTGAACGAATAAGTAATAGGATATTTCAAATAGTACATATTATATTGAAGGAATTGAATAGGAGGTTTACATACCATACTATAACTGATGTACTATTTTCTTCTAATAGGATACTATTTATAGTAGACATTTTTTGTTAAATTTATTTCATTAAATTATCATTTATAGCAAATAATTAATTTTGATTGGATGCATACATGCAAAATTATAAGAAAATTTTAATAGTATTATTTTTATCAAATGTTTTAGCCAAATTTTTAAATGTATATATTTTAGGTATACTTTACCCAAATTATTGTTCGTCGACAGAACATAATAATTGCCATTCTATAATGGAGAATTATTATTCTAAAAAATACTATAATAAAACTTTTTTTATATGCCCCATATGTAAGATTAGCGAGCCCTTAACATACAGCGTTTTTTATAATAAGCATAAACACCATTTAGATAGGTTCAATTCTAAAAAAAGATGTTATTTTTAAACGTCCTTCAACTATTGAAATAAATACTACTAATAAAAAAATTAAATTAAATACATTTGTTGAATCCCAGGTCGGATTAGTTGATGAATCCAATGATGGATTGTCTTTTGCTGAATCCAATGATGGATTGTCTTTTGCTGAATCCAATGATGGATTGTCTTTTGCTGAATCCAATGATGGATTGTCTTTTGTTGAATCCAATGATGGATTGCCTTTTGTTGAATCCCAGGTCGGATTAGTTGATGAACCCAATAATGAATTTGATAATCTTTCACTCGACTCTTGGGATGTAGATGAACCCAATAATGAATTTGATAATCTTTCACTCGACTCTTGGGATGTAGATGAACCCAATAATGAATTTGATAATCTTTCACTCGACTCTTGGGATGTAGATGAACCCAATAATGAATTTGATAATCTTTCACTCGACTCTTGGATGTAGATGAACCCAATAATGAATTTGATAATCTTTCACTCGACTCTTCGACTACTAATGTACAAATAGGAGGTAATGTACCCATAGTACAAAAAGATTTAAGGGGTACACATCAAATTTTAAGTCTAAATACAAGTAACTTGAATATAAAGGAAATAATATTTCCAGAACAATTAATTATAAAATTACGAGATATTATTAACAGTAGTAAGATGTGTCACCTCCAGGACATGTCACCTCCAGGACACATATAAGTAGGTCAAGTTAAAATTAAGTAGATCAAGTTAAAATTATGTAGGTCACGACTATATAGGTATTAAAATATGTAGGTCAAGTTACTTTAAATATATGTTACCTCCAGGACACTATATAAATAAATAAGTCAAATTAAGTAGGTCACGACTATATAGTTTATAAAAAATATGTAGGTCAAGTTATTTTTAACATGTATCCCTATAATATATACATCATTCAAAAGATATTTGAGAGTAGAGTACAATGATCATACCTTCAAAGGTGTATGGTGAATCCCTAACCTTCAAAAGGTGCAAAACCCTCGAATTTTTTCAAACTCTATAATACATGTCATTCAAAAGGTAATTGAGATGTGAGTATGATGGTCATACAATCAAAGGTGTATGGTGAGTCCTTCACCTTCAAAGGGTCAAAAATTTCGAATTTTTTCAAACTTTATAATATATATACATCATTCAAAAGGTATTTGAGAGTAGAGTACAATGATCATACCTTCAAAGGTGTATGGTGAATCCCTAACCTTCAAAAGGTGGCAAAACCCTCGAATTTTTTCAAACTCTATAATACATGTCATTCAAAAGGTAATTGAGATGTGAGTATGATGGTCATACAATCAAAGGTGTATGGTGAGTCCTTCACCTTCAAAGGGTCAAAAAATTTCGAATTTTTTCAAACTTTATAATATATATACATCATTCAAAAGGTATTTGAGAGTAGAGTACAATGATCATACCTTCAAAGGTGTATGGTGAATCCCTAACCTTCAAAAGGTGCAAAACCCTCGAATTTTTTCAAACTCTATAATACATGTCATTCAAAAGGTAATTGAGATGTGAGTATGATGGTCATACAATCAAAGGTGTATGGTGAGTCCTTCACCTTCAAAGGGTCAAAAATTTCGAATTTTTTCAAACTTTATAATATATATACATCATTCAAAAGGTATTTGAGAGTAGAGTGTGATGGTCAAACCTTCAAAGATGTATGGTGAGTCCTTACCCTCAAGTGTCAAAAACTTTGATTTTTATTCAAACTGTAAATTGATCATTTCAACAAATTTTCAATCCCCAAAATAAATTTCCCAACTCAAAATTTCCCAAATTTTAAAAATTCCCAAAAACAATTTTCCCAACTCAAATTTTTTCAAAAATTAAAAAGTCCCAAAAATGAAATTCCCCAAATTTCCCAACTCAAAATTTTTCAAATTTTAAAAAAGTTTTCAAAACTATTTTCCCAAATTTTCCAACTAAATAGTAAAAGAATGTTTTACAATTTATTTTTTTTTTTTTTTTTTTTTTTTCCTCGAATACATCAAACCAAAAATTTAACAAGGTTCGTCACACAAATCTAATTTTGAAATCAAACAAATGAATTTAATAAAAATTAAAATCATCGACATACACAACCGCCGTTCGCCCGCCCGCCCGCCCGCCGCCCGTCCGCCGCCCGCCGCCGCCCGCCCGAAGGGGCTGGCGCGGTAGTTTGTAAATTTGGTTTAGTTTGAATATTATTATTTGATACATAGTTTTATTATTTACAATATTCAAAGTATTAATAACAAGGTAAAGAAATAAATGTTTATAGTA
>CAUHTR010003686.1:0-43707 GCA_959609185.1 Schmidtea polychroa | reverse complement strand
AATCTAAAGATATATTGAATTTTATTAATTCGATCAGTATAATAATGCAATTTCTGCTCATAAGTTAATCTTACATCAGTCATACATCAGTCATACATCTGCCCTACATCAATTTTTCTCTTATCTGATCATTATGATATCCAAATACAGCAAATATAACAATTGGAAAACAAACAATTGGTCTACAAAGTTTTCTATTAATATCGTTTTGTTTAAAAGACATCAATAAATTTGAAATGGAATAAAACTATGTTGTTCAAAAGAACGTTTAATAAAAGTTTTAAAATAATAATAATAATAATAATAATAATAATAATAATAATAATAATAATAATAATAATAATAATAATAATAATTAATAATAATAATAATATCAACTAATTGACATATTGGTCTCCAGCAGCACTAGTTAATGATAATGTATAATCTGATCTGTTCAATCGCATATGGACATTAACTCCCGAAAGCAAATATTTAGGTTGATCAATGAATAGATTGTCTAATAATTATATTTATAATTACAAATTTCAATAGCATGTTGATTCTCTTCATTTATACTGACTAAACTAAATGTAAAATTTATATAATACAAAATCCGAAAAATCTACTGAATTGCTAATTCAGTATTAATAAAACAAACATTCTAATAAAAACATGTATGTTATGTTTATTTTATTGTTGAATGAGTTAAAATTTTATTGAATAATCTGTCACTTGATATTTATTCTCTCAATGAAGTGTTATGACTTTAAATTTTATTTATTAAATAATTATATGAAAAATAATGTGAGCATATTGCAAAGGTAACAAGAAGAATGTCACGAATAGTGAATAAGTTACAAGTATACACAAGAGCAAATGTTATACGTATCTTTTATCCATATTTTAATATAATTATAAATTTTTATTGTTCAACTTATTAGTTATATCAGTAAAGATCTTTTGAATTCTTCAATAATGAACCTTAAATGTATCTTTTGTTCATACTTTAAAATAATTATAAATTTTTTATGGTTCAAATTATTATTTATATCAGTAAATATTTTTTGAAAACTTCATTAATACATTTCACTACTAAATGGAGTCCACAATTTCTATAAGACCTCAACTACTAAGTAAAACTCTTCATAAAATTTTATGAAAAAAATAATTTTAATTTTTATACATGTTTTTCAAAAATCGCTATATTTTAAAGAGTTTTATTCTTAACTGATATATTATATATTTTTAATTTTATTTAATTTTATTAGTGAATCTCAAATATTAACTTTTCGTTAACTTTTCGACGTCAAAATTAGTGTTCATCAAAATCAAATATTATAGACGTTCTCCTTTTTCAAATCTATGGCAATTAACGCTAGTTGAAAATAAAATTGGAAAATCCATCTATCAACTTGCAGTATGGATATCGAAATTAATCAAATCAGTCAAACTGAACCCTATTTTCTGCCAACGGAATCATCCTTTCTAACGTCAATGACTAATAACTAAATCATATCATCATTAAATACTGACAATGAAATTCTGTGTGTAACATAATTACTAACTATTCTCACTATAACAATCTTTCTCATTCTCATCATCATTGTGTTAATTGAATTTCGAACAATACCCAAATCTTCTACGAATCGATTCGAGATTGCGAGACCTTGATGAAGTAGTAGTAGTATAGTACTAATAATTTAAAGATATAATCAATATTTTATTTCATTTTATTTTTTTGTGAATCTGCACTTTTCAATGTGAAAAGAAAGCATCAATTTGATTGGTTATTTAAGAGGGAGAGAAATGGTTGAGGAAAATTTCATAAGGGTATTGTTGGGGTTAAACAGGAGAGGCACAAAAATGAGGTGAAAATCGATATAAATCGATAAATTCAAAATAAAAATTTAAAGTACAAAATATTAATTAAAAATCAAAAGAATTTTAAAAATGAATAATTTCCGGGGGAAACTAGTATGGGCGAATGCTAAATGATGAGACGAGTTGAACTATAATAAAATAAAATCAATGGGGGGTCCCTAAAAGGAATAAATTACAAAAAACAAAAAATTAATTAAAAATTAATTAACTAATGAGAAACCCGAGCTAATGGAGAACCCGAGATAATGGGAAACCCGAGACAATGGAAAATCTGAGTGATTTGAGAAAACCTGAATTAGCAATCCAATTTTGGGAAGGCAATTAAATTAGCTGAATAAAGTAAAAGTGACGCGAGCTGTCAAAGAAAAATAGGCAATTTCCTTAAATTGAATTAGAGCTACAAGAGAAAGCCCGGGGGGAAGTTAGATCCAAACTAATTTGTGAAAATAAAGTCAATTACCAAGTGGATATAAAAACAACTGGCAAGAAAACAAAACTTCCAGTTAGTCGAAGAAAAGAAAATAGAAGTTTGACGAGAGCGAAAAAGGAAACATTAAAGTTAGTAGAAAATGAATAATTTAAAAATCGAACGTAACAGGAAGGGACATTACCCGTTTGAAGATCTATCCCTGCGTGAGATTTGTTGGCAAATTGAAAAGTGCAGACAAAACCTGATTGTAACTGCATCAGTGTTAAATAAAGATTTTGTGTTGGGTCGTTTATTTATTTTGAAAAGAACACAAAGGAGTCAGATCGTAGTACCGACTTACATTAAAAACCCAACCTATTTGGTGAGCTCGACGTGATCAAAAGTCGGTGAAAATTTGTTGAAATCTTAATATTATTTGATTGATATATCGAAAATTACCGAAGGGATAAAAATATCGGTGAAAATTTGTTGAGATTGGTAAAGTATTGAAAAATTGGAAAAAGATAACAATTAATTAAATAAATAAATATTGAAGTGAAAAGTTTATTTGAAAGTGGTGAACATTATCGGAGAATTATTAAAGTGGTGATTTTATTATTGAAACAAAGTGAAAAATTTGTGGAAATTGATTGTTGTCAAAATTGGTTGTTGTCAAGTCAAAATTAAAACGAAAGGTAAATTTTGTAATTGTAACACTTTAAATTTTAGACGAGTGAAACCTGTGTTGACCCGATCATTTTATAAATTGAGAAGCCAAAAACTAGTAGAGAATATAATTAGTACCCAAAGACTAACCAATAATACAAATAACAATGACGAAACACCTGTGTCCACGGTGGCAACGGCAAGGAAGGCAATGATTATGAGAGTTGACAAAAACTACCTGTAGATCAGTACGGTGGAGATCAGCTGGAATTTGTCGACTTTATAGCAGATTATTATATGTATGCGACAGCCTATGGATGGAGCCAATCGATAATGGTGCAAAGATTACTACTATACCTGAAAGGAGCAGCCAGAGAGGCGTGGCAACAAATTGATAAAAGATTAGTAGCAAATGACTGGACCAAGTTGAAAGATGCACTAGCCACGAAATTAATCGGAGGAGATATAAAACGGATAATGCGGCAGAAATTCTATAACCGCATACAAAAACCAGAAAAATCGGTTTGCTTATCATTTATCAACTCTTGCAGAGAAAGCATTCGATGTGAAACCAGAACAGGCAGAGATGGCAAAGCAGGTAAAAAAAAACTATTGCGAGATCAATTTTTGTCAGGAGTAAAGAAAGAAATTAAAAAAACTTTATGTTATGTTGATTTTAATGACTTTAATGAATTGATTAAAAAGGCTATGAAAATTGAGCTAAATTTAAAAAGCACACAGTCGAAATCAGAATCGTTTGCAGTCATTTCAGGCTCAAGCGAAAGATCAATAACTCCAATTAGAAACAATCGTTTTCAACAAACAAGTAGTCCTTCACAAAAATTTAAATCCAAATTTGATTCGAACAAGTCGACAGATATTCAAATAGATGGAAAGGAAGGTCCTATCCAATGTAGTCATTGCCAAAGGATTGGACACCATGTTAACCAATGCTGGTTTAAAAATAGAGTACAAAGAATCCCAATTCCGATTCAATGTGATAATTTCCAAAAAATGGGACATGACAGCAATTAATGTTGGTCCAAAAATAACGTACAAGGTAGTCCAAGGCAAATGTGGCCCGATTGATTAAAAGGAAATGGTGGGAAAAGTTTCACTAAAGCGAACATTAATGATCAGAGAACTAATGATAACTTACAATGCTATAATTGCGGAAGAAAAGGGCATTTGTCACGAAATTGTTTTGCCAGGTCAAGATCAACATCAAGATCACCATCCTCGCAGGGAGATAAAGTAAATCTACAAGGACAAATTCAATGCCATTCATGCAGAGGTTATGGACGCATGGCCAGATCATGTCCAAGAAATATGGATAAATTTCAAAGGCCAATATTAAAAAAGTCGATTAGGTTTCAGAGTGACAAACCGCAGATGGATAATTTAGCTTTTATTCAGCCAGATAATTTTAATGAAAGAATTGAAAGCGAAGTGCGAGAAATGAATCGACATTTGGATCGATTGATGTCAAAGTTTGAATCAGAAGAGGACTACAATAATCACATGATGTATGAGTCGCAAGAAGAATTAAATGAAAAAGAGTCGAAAAGGAGAGTTATAAAAGATGATTTAGAAAATGAAAAAGCAACAATGGTAATGACAAGAATTGAAAAATTAATTGGAAATAATGAAAAAGAGTCGGTTAAAATAATTAAATCGTTAAGAGAATTAAGTCAAATATCTTTGAGTATGAGAAAGATAAAAATTGTAATTAGCTTGTGCGTTAACTATTATAATATGAATCCAAAGTATAAAAACGAAATTAAAGAATTAATGAAAATATTTGGAAAACTTTGAGAGAGAAAACAGGGTTAGATTTTATTTTTGTGGAAGTAGTAAATGAGATTGATAAAAGTGTATTCTGTAAATGATTTAAAGAATAAATTAAAAGAAAAAAAGGAAGGATGCATGATAGAGGTGAGATTTAATGAGAGATTGTTAGAAAATAACGAATTTTTGGTAGATTGCGAATTTATACCAGGAAGTAGAAATGAATTAAAAATGGAAAATGTAGTTAGTAGTGATGAAATTAGCATGAGTATTGAAATAATAGACAAAAGGAATTCAAGGGAGATATTAGAGGAATTAAATGATGCGTTATATATTGGAGATGAAGACGAAATCAATGAGAAGTTACAGATTATTGAGAAATTAGAAATGGAGGAAAACAATAAACTAGAAATATTGAATGCAATACGACCATATTTACATGTGAAAACCAGATATGCTAAATTGTTACGAAGTTTATTGCAAAGATTGTGCAAGGAGCTCAGAAAGGCAAGAGTACAGTTAAAGCCATTTTTGATAGTATTAGATTATGAGGGATATGGAAAAACGGAATATGTAGATGAACATTGGTGTGCAAAGGTCCGAAAACTTCGCAAGAGAGCTGCTGAAACGATGGCGAAAGATGGAATTATTATAGTAATGTACAAAGGTGAAGAACTTGACGATGATGAATACTTATATGATTGTGAATGTGTACCACAAGAGCTGGATGAAAATGGATATTGAGTCTAACAAGCCTGACACAGAGGAACAAGGTGAAGAAGTTAATGGAAATAAAAGAAATTGATGAAATCGTTAGTGATGATGAGCAGAAAGATCTTGATAACAAAGATCAGTCCACAGAAACTGACGTACAAGGAGAGCCACTTGTACCTGAAGGCAAAATAAATGGTGAAATCAAAAATAAGAAAGTTAGAACTTTATATGAAATAAAGAAATATTTAGTGAGGTTAGAACAAGATGTCGACGAAACTAAGCAAATGTTGAAACATCTCGTCAAAACAGTATATCCAATGTTCGAAATAGAAATAGAGGTAGAGGATGAACTGAAAGAAGTAGTTAAAGAGATGAAGAATAGGCTTCCTGAAGTGATACAGAAATTTGGCGAAGAGAATACATTTGTGAGAGATCAGTAATTGAAAATTTGACAAAAAATGAAATTAATAAGGAAGTTATAATAATAGCTTTAACTTATGTTGTTTTAGAAATTGGAACGCATGCGTTTGCCAAGTCAGACAAGTTAGAAAATTTGATAGACATCGCTACCCGGCTAGTAAACTAATATCTAATGAACTGGGTAAAGGAAAAAGGTAGTTGGAAAACACTGTGTTCATCTCTAACTGAAAAGAAAAATGAGAAGCAAGAAATGAGTCCACCACAAAGACGAGTAAATGAAAGACTTAGGCCAGAACTAAGAAAAACTATGATATTTTCATGGGCGATGTTTATGGTAATTACGTTTTGTATAGTAATTACACAGACATCATCTTTAGTTGCGTACGATTGTTCCCAAACTGAAATGAGGAAAATTTATTCAGTGGTAGATATGTCGGAATGCCCAGGTGCGTATTCATGTGTATAATGAGTCTGATTTGCGAAGAATCCAAGTGAGAGAGCGTATTGTCAAACTTACAACATTTGTATTCTATTGTGGCAAATGGAGCCATACGTCACTCATAAAAATGCATGCGATACCTAGGCCAGTCGAGGTGCTTCCAGAAAACTGTCTAGCAGTATTTCAAACAGGAAAATTAAAAATAAGTCCAGAAATTCGTTTAAAGGCAAATTGAACCATAGAATAAGAGAAATATAATTGTAAAGGGAGTTATGAAAGCAAATGACGATTGCGAAAGTGAACCATATAAAATGAATGGTAATATTGTTCAGCGAACGGTTGTGCTGGAAAAATATCTAACGGAGTTGAGAGAGTTCGAAGGAGCTTTCGATAATGATACGGGAAAATTACAAACTCATCCATTCTGTAATATGAAACAAACACATTGTCAAACAGGGAATCGATTCTTGTTTATAATGTCGAAACAAATAAGTGTAAGTTAGCGCACTTAAAAACTATGAACTTTAAAAAACTAGTAGGAGAACATTTTAGAGATAAACCAGATAATTCCAATGTGAATTATAGACCAAATAATACCATTAAATCAACCCCAGTATGGACAAAACAAATGGGAACAATTTTAATGTCTACGTTACCAGCAGATGGAATGCGATTTATAAAAAAGGAAATCACAAATAAATGTGGTTGAATGGTATATGCAACAAATTATAAAGGTGTTTACGTGTCTAGAAATGTTGTGGAAGAAGCAAAAATTAAAATTCATAAAGATGACATTAAACTTACTCATTATTTTAATAATAAAATTGATTATTTGTTTCATTTTAGTCTAAACATCATGGAAAATGTATATAGAGAAATGATTCTGAACGATTGCAAGTTAAATAAATAGATTCTCCGAAATCGGATGGCGATGGCAATTACAAATCCAAATTTAGTAGCACCTATGTTAATATCAGAAAATGGAGTGTTTGCGAGAATATTTGGAGAAGCGTTATACAGTTACAAATGCAAAGAAGTCACAGTGAAAATTGCTAAATACGAAAAATGTACGAACGAATTACTACTAAGCCTTAGGGGAAAAGTACGATTTATGGAACAGATAACTAGAATCTTGCTTGATGAACAAATTAAACCAAAGATTTTGCAATGCAATCGATTATTAGCCCCTTTATACCGATTAGCTACAGATTCATGGATAGCCTTAACAGATTATCGTGGGGTCAAGACTTCAGACAAACTAGAATTAACAAATTTAGAATACCTGATAAATTTCACATCACTAAACAAAATGGCACAAATGGATTTGTATGCGAGCGAAGATATCAAAGAAGCTCAAAGGAATTTGTTTTTCCATCCAAGAACGAACGGATAATTTCAGAAATGATTGACACGGTATTACCGAATGGAGAAGGTACAGTAAATTATGAAAATTTGCTAACACCTGATCATTTCAAACGAGCCACATACAAAACGATGGAAAAATGTTGGAGACGGTAACCACCGAAGGGCTAATATATGAGCGGGAAGAAACAATAATTCAGTATCGACATGAAACCAAACAATTGGAAATAAAAATGAATTAAATTATATATATATATATATATATAATATTTATAAAAAATAAATAATATTGAACTCGCGTTGTCTCATTTATTAATTAGTAGCTCATCAGTAAAACCCCAAATGGAAAAATGGTTAAAAAAATAAAATAAATAAATAAATGGGTAAACAATTAAATAAAACTTCATTAACATATCATTAATAATAAATAACAACAAACACATTCCTAATTGTCGGAGTTTGGCTACCCTGGATAACAATTGGAAATGTGCGGTTGTCAGTAGCCACAGTGTGGTGTTAATTATAAAATAGTTAAATAAATAATAGCTTTTCATCCGACATTAATAGAATTTTTATAAAAAACAATAGATTGTAAGAGGTGTGAACTGCCTGTATCGTCCATGTCAGGGGTCGGCTTTGTTGGACTTCCGTCACAAAATCATGCCACTGCGATGAAATAGTTTAGGAAAAGCTCTTTTAGAAATTTAATTTCAATAAAATTTTGTTCTTGTGAACAGCAAAAATTAAATAATGAATACGAAATAAATATTGACGTATTAGATATATATCGGAAATCTTTAAATATAACATTTAAAAATACAAAGTATCAAAAAATAATAATATAAAATTTTCTAACATTTAAATATTTTAAATCGATTTAATTAATATATTATTAAAATATATAGATAAATATTTATCAGCTAATAATTATGGATAAATTTAAATAATTATATGTTCAGTAAAAGTACTAACTTCATAATTATTTTTAATAATTTAATGTTGAAAAAAAAATAAATACAAAATTCAAATTGCTATGAACGTAATAATTATGTCTTTATAATTTATAATTTAAAGAGACTCAACTAATAAAATGAATTAGAACTGTCAAAAAAGATAAATTATTCAGTTAAATAATACTACAAATAATGAAATCAGATATTAAAAGTAATCTTACCTTTTGTAATTTAAGAGTTGAGTAATTTTGATTAGAATGCCGTCTAAGATATTTTGAACAAAAAGTCCTGGTCGTTCAAAAACACGAATCCAAACAAATATTACTATCGAATCAGTGATAAGTTTAAAGAAGTCTTTGTTATCATCATCTTTGAGACAGATTGCATTTTATTTTACAACATTAGAAGTAAGATGTGAGGACTCCAACGCATTTTCAAGGTCATCCCATTGTCTAGATTAAATATAAGTCAATTTTTATTTATTTATTTTTTATTTTATTTATTTTTTTTTTATATAATTTTTTATTTTATTTATTAGTAAATTAATTAATTTTTTTTTAATTTTTTTTTATATTTTATTTAATTTTTATTTATTTTTAATTTTTTTTTCTAAATTAATTTTTAATTATTTATTTATTTATTTATTTTAATTTTTTTTCTAAATTAATTTTTAAATAATTATTTTATTATTTATTTTCTTTTTTTTAATTTATTTTTTTTTTATTTTTAATTAATTATTTAATTATTTATTTATTTATTTTAATTTTTTTTTCTAATTTAATTTTTAATTAATTATTTAATTATTTATCTATTTATTTATTTTTTTTTAAATTAATTTTTAATTAATTATTTAATTATTTATTTTTTATTTTATTTTTTTTTAAATTAATTTTTAATTAATTATTTATTTATTTTTTTATTTTTTATTTTTTAATAAATAATAATACTAAAATAATTTACCGTTCTTTCCTGCCAACATGGCGCGTAAAATTTGATTTTGTTCTGTGTCCATTTTGAAAATTAGCGATTTGAAAATTTGATTTTGTAAAAATATTTTTTAAAAGTGACAAATTTGAAAATTCTAAAGGCTTATATAGAAAATGAATATTTTCCTGTCAAATCAAAATCAAGGAAGGAATAGGAAAATAATAAATATATTACGTTGCTGTATTTTAAAACTTCAATATATTTTAAAAACACATTTTGACGCTAAAGTTATTTAACAAAGACATAATAAAACTAAAATTATTAGATTAAAGATTCAATGGCTAAAACAAAATATATGAGATAGGGAATACATTAGATATTTGATAGTCAAATCTTCTAGAAATTATAACTATTCATTGATGTATTTATCAACAAAACATTAAAATAGATTAAAAACATCAAAATTTAAAACAAAACGAGTGGGCAGATAAAATTATATTCAGACTAATTGTTAGAAAATTAAATTTTATATATTAATGATTATACTAAAAATTCTTTAAAACTATGAAAAATTGATGAAAAATTCAAATTTACGATAAAAAAATAATATATGACATATACCAATTCTAATCAAATAATTTATTTTTAAATAAAGTTGTAACATGTGAATAAAATATTCTAAAAAGATATTTTAACTATAAAATAACAATTTATCATACAAAACATACGTGTAACACATAAAAACACGAATCAATCTATTAAAATTAAATTTTAACTATACATTATGTAAATATAAACTTTAAAAGTTACTTTAACCATGTAAAAAATACAAATTTTTCGTAAAATTATGTGTGTATTACACACAAAACAAGATACATAATTTTTAATCAATTCATTTTATCTACATTATACATGAATAAAATCGCAAGAAAAATACGCCAACCCTATGAAAAATACAAATTTATCGTAAAAGCATGTGTGCATTACACAAAAAGCAACAAACTGAAATTATAATTCCAGCTGCTTGTAGAGAATTAAATTCTGACTATACATGGTTACACTTAAATCCCGATCGAACCTGTGAAAAGGGTCAAAAAAAGAGAAAAAAACAGTTTAGTATATTTAAAATATTTAAACAAATACATTAAAACAAAGATATTTAAACAAAGACATTTAAACAAATATTTAAACCAAGACATTTAAACAAAAACATATAGACAATGACACATCGTTTAAAGGGGGGTAATTCTTTTTTTTGCAAACCTTGTGTATGACTCATCGATGACTCATCCTTTTAGAACAGATACCAATCATTTATTTTACACGATTCATCATCTACTTTTAAGAACAAAGACTTCTTCTTTAGTAAACCAAAAATAAATAATTAAAAATTAATTTAAAATAATAAAATAAAAAATAAATAAATAAATAATTAATTAAAAATTAATTTAAAAAAAATAAATAAATAATAAAATAATTACTAAAAATTAATTTAGAAAAAAAATTAAAAATAAATAAATAAATAATAAAAATTAATTTAAAAAAAATAAATTAATAAATAATTAAATAATTTATTAAAAATTAATTTAGAAAATAAAAATTAAATAAAATAAAAAAAAATTTTTTTTATAAAATAGATAAATAACTAAACAAAAATTGAATAAAAAATTTTTAAAAAAATTAAAAAAAACAAATTAATTAAATAATTAATAAATAAAATAAAAAATTATATAAAAAAAATAAATAAATAAAAATTGACTTATATTTAATTTAGACTTTGGGATGACCTTGAAAGTGCGTTGGAGTTCTCACATCATACTACTATTAATATTTCACATTATTAAAACGATCACTCTTGCAGTGCATCCAACCAAAGTCAAACATCGCAGCTGACTCGGGCCGAGCGAACAAAGAAACGCAAGATATTGCAAGCCGAGCGAGAGGCAAAAATGATCGCTGATAACGTTTAGACGGCTGTACAAGCTTAATCTGTAGCGTCAACTGTGCCAGCATGTCAATTTCGTGTCGTGTCACCTTTAAGCACACCTTGGGAGGAGAACGCTACCGATTTCTTCAGTCTTGAAGAACTATTTGCCGAAAAGACATTATCTACCATATGAATAGCTAATACGCGCATCACTATGTTAATGTCTAAACTGAGGAAATCATTTCATGTAGTTCTTTCATTTCTGTTTATATTTTTGTTTGAATTTAGCTGTAAAATTTCATCTGTTATACCAGTGGCGGATGAAGATTTTGGTGCGTGGGGGCGAGGAAAATTTTCAGGGGGCGCCACAAATTATGAGAATGTACTACTTATTTTCGCGAGTATTGAGTGAATACTAATATTATTAAAGAGCATTATATTCAGTAAATTTATTCTAGTAAATTTATTGATGTAACAAACATACAAGTTTATTTATTATTTAAATTGCTTTCTGCGTGATTTCATTGAAGCAAAACGATTTACAGTCGATTCAAAGTCAATGTTCTCAGCCAGTTCGCGTTCTATTGAAATTAATGCTAATTGTTGTCATTGTTGATCGCAAATAATTTTTGAGGATTTTCAGTCTACTGAAACTTCTTTCAGCAGTAGCAGATGTAACAGGAAGAGTCAAGTATATTTTATAGAGAATTGCCAAATTGGGAAGTCCTGGCGCCATCTGTTTTTCAACCAAGAAAGGCAGCACCTCTTTAAGTTGTAGTTCACAAGATAGTAATGGGCGTATTGATGCATACACGTATTTGAAAGTATCATATTCTAGGATTGTTTCTTCAATATTAATATCGTTTTTGTAAATGTCGCATAAATTTTGACTGGAGAATAAAGCAACAGTGTTATGAAAATCATTAAAACGTTAACGACTCGCCCCCCTCCCCACGCCTATAGTTAAATGCGCCACTGTGTTATACCTATGTGTTATATACAATAATATGGTCTTACTTGGAATTTGAGTTGACTTCAATTTTTATGTAATACCTTTTCTGTTGATTAATTGTCGATTCTCGCGTCTGTGTGCGCTTTGTAATTGGTTTTGGAGGTTTTTTGTGTGCGCACACAGACGCGGAGAATTGTGAATAGGATTATGATTTATTTTGAGTTTTGATTGGATGAAATTTTTTGTGTGTTCTCTGCTGGATTCGAATTTTCTGGATTGTATCGGTTTTAGATTGTTAGAGTGAGTTTGGAATCTTGAGTTGTTTTCGAATTTTTGAATTCCTGTGTTTTTGCAAAATATATGATTAAAATCGAGTTTTTGGGACTTCTTCTATGGATTTAATTACTAATCGAATGACCATGCTGGTCAATGCAACAGGGACGTTCACATATCTAAGGATGGTAAATGTGTGACGTGCACGGATGGATTTATTGAAAGACTTGAATCTGATAACTTAATGGAAAATAATGATGATGCCTTGAATGTTTCTCATATTATTCGTCATATTCCTGTTGGAAATACTACAAATGAAACTGATGGTTCCTTTTGTATGACTCCAAGAGATCCTGATAACTCTAATAGTGTTTTTGGACAACTAATATCAAATTTATTTGGTGGATTGCTGCCGCAGGATTTTAGATCCAATTCGTCAGATTACATGTTTTCAGATCAAAGTTTTGACAAGTGTGTAACGAGTATTAAGAATCAATTTGAACAAAATGGTCCTCCACTAGCAAATGAGGAAGATATTGAGAAATTACAAGTCAAGAAAATCACCGCAGCTAATGATACAGGTTTCAGTTGTCTGTCAGATTATGTGGTGGCCGATGAAGTGTACAAGTTGCTCCGTCGAGAAACGCGGACGATTACTAAGACGATACTAAGAACCAAGTTGGAAACCCTTAGGGAGAGAGGAGTTAAGGCCTAAGCTTTAATGAACAAGACGAGACGTAAGTCTTTCTATAGGCCGTCAGAAAAGGGGTAAGTCGAAATATGGTAAAAGAGTAGTCCTAAAGCAGGGACTAACCTGTTTCAACATATTTCGCCGTCATGACACAATAGCAACATGATGCGGATCATGTGTGTCATGACATGAGAACGATCGTGTGGGTTTCAACTAGTGATCGACAACCGAAATTAGTATTCTGAGTAAACGACCTTCATCCACTGGAAAAGCGAATAGAAATTGAGTCGACCTATTAGTGCCCCAACAAGCATTAGAAAATAATATCTGGAATTCTTGAATGTTACATAGAAATATTTGTATTAATTAATTAGAGAAAGCTTAAGAGAATTTTTATTCGAAAAATTAATCAAAACTACTGATAAACATAAAAGATAGTAACATCTAAAGATAGCAATTGTTGATCATAAAATTTGTAATGTAAAAATAAAAAATTAAGCATAAGTCTCTTGACAATGAGATTCTTCAAAAGAACCAATGATATTATTTTCTATGAGAGCAGGGACAATAATCTCTGCATTTCCATTAGGAATTGTAGGGAACACCTTATCCTTAACCAAATCAATAAAAATGTCATCTAAAGAAGTTTGATATACGGTAAAATCAATAATTAAACCATCATTTTTCATCTTATGGAAAAAATTAAAAATAACAGATAATTTAGTAAAAGATAATTCGAACCTATAAAGAAGTGTTAAAAAATTTTCATCTTTTAAACTTATTCCACGTTGGAAGCTATTTTCGATCATTGACTTTACTTCTAACCGATCACTTAATTGACATTTGTTTGAATACAATCGTATTTTGACGTAATAATCGTCACCGAATTTCGATTTCAAATGTTGGACGCTGCCCAGACATTTCATTTCTCCATTCACCATTATTGACAGCCTGTGACAGAGAACTTCACATTCTTCCATGTTGTGAGACGTCAAAATTACTGCGATTTTATAGTCATTCGTCATTTTCTGTATCACATTCCATAAAAACCGCCGGGATTCTGCATCCATACCGCTCGTTGGTTCGTCTAGAAATATCACTTTAGGATTTCCAATTAAGGCTATCGCAGTTGACAATTTCCGTTTATTCCCTCCTGACAGATTTTGAGTCATTTTATTTGCATACGGAGTAAGGCTAAGATTTTTCAAATTTGTATTGACAACTGATTTAATTTTATCAGACTCAATTCCACGAATTCGACAATAAAAAGTTAATTGTTCTTCACAAGTTAATAGAGCATGCAAGGCATCGAATTGTGGACAAAATCCCATATTCCTATGAGCACCAATCATGTCACTAATTATTGACTGGCCATTTATGAATGCATTTCCATAAGTTATTTCTTCTTCCCCGGTTAGCATTTTAAAAGTCGTTGTTTTGCCAGCACCATTCACGCCAAGCAATCCGAAACATTCGCCTTCTCGAACACCGAAACACAGATTATTAACAGCAATTTCACGGCCTTTATTCTCAATATAGTTATCATTTACTTTTTTACCACATTTATCTTTTAACTTCAAATACACATTATAAATTTTAGTTAAATTGAGAACTCTTAACACATCATCAGATTGATTATTTGAACTCATTCTTTCTCTTTCTAAATTAACGTCATCATCTTCTGTATTTCTGATTTCAATTCTTTCCAAATACAAATTTTTCATCTTACCACAAAGAATTCGATTTATAATCCCACTTTCAATGATTATTAAAACAATCCACCAGCCAATAGACAACATTAAAAGAGAAAAAAGTTTCTCCCCGGCAATATTCCACTGAAAAGCATTGTATTCATATCTGCCCATTGAATTATTATTGTAAAAGTAATTCAAAAATAAATCCATCATTCCCCTACCAAGATTGAACTGGGGAAATATTAAGAACACATTTTTTAAAATGTCATTAATCCTCTTTTAAATTTTTATATTTCTTTTGTAAAATATCTAAAATAAACGTGGAATTCGTTGTGATTGTTCCTACTAACAAGTTGTATGCGTAAACAATAGCAAATGCGGTGCTTGGTGTAGAAATAAAGAAACTAAATGGATACATATGAGGTATAATAGCAAATCCATAGAAAAATAAAAGAAGAATAAAAGCTGCGGCATTTTTACTACCAATATATGATTGATAATCAAAGGCAATAAAGATTATGATGATAATGATGATGGGAATAATGTATTTCGTCATATCCCATAAGAAGTTGGACAACCAATATACGTAGGGATTAACTCCCGATACGAATTGCTGCCGCTTGGAGCCGCTAACTCTTTCTTCAATTAAAAAAATCACAAAACTAGCCGGAATGAAAGATAATCCAAATATTACAAAAGTAGCCAATGACATTTCGAGTAACATCTGATTGGTGAGTTCCACGTCTACATTCGATTGTGTTATAATCGGGTAGTTTGACACTGAAATTCCATAATCTGAAGTCTTTGCTGTTGATTTATTCAATCGGGATCTCAACAGTAAATTGCTGAAAATATTTGCATATGCCGGCATTGACACGTAGCCCTTGGAATTGGTCCATATTCGAGTGAATGTGGTCTTGATTCCGTATAGTTTAAAGGTTTTTTGAAGGTAATCTATAAATTTCAATGATTTCAAATCCGCTTCACTGTGATTATTCTGGGAAACATTCACAAATTTGCGCAATTCCTCCCAGAATGGAGAGTCTCCTATCAGTTTCGTTGACCACCCAAAAGTACTTGGTAACAATAATTGAAAACCGCCATATAATTTTCGTGATAGCTTGCGGAAATTTTCAATAAATAATCCGATATATTATATCCAGTTAAATTGTTCAGTTTATCAGAACTGGTCATTATTCGGTATGAATTCGGTGGACCGCCACTGAGAGTATCATTGCAGATCTGATAACCGGTTGTATTGCAATCACATCCCGGGGTAATTAATGGAATATTTCCATTAGGAATCGGTGTCCATTTATTGTTTCTATTTTCAGGGAAACATCGATAATTGGCTAATCGATAAATCGATGGATTCATGCATCTGATTCCCGATTCACCGAGATCCGATCGATATTCCATTTCCAATTGATCCATCAATAAATTTATTTGATTTTCCTTCCTACGAAATTCATCATTATTGATTTCATATTCATTTTCCAATCGATTTGTTAAAAAATTTATTTGATTTTCTTTCCGATAAAATGTATTTAAATTTATCGATCTTGCTTTTGGAATCATCAACCAGGGGCTGATTTCCATTGCCGGTTCACTTTCAAGGGGGTTTGCCAGTTTCAATAAAACAATCATTAGCGTAATCATTAAAATGGGTAATATCAATTCAGCGAAAATCCCTTTTTTGTTTCGTTTCATGTAATGGAATCTTTTAATTTGTAGTCCAATTATTTGCTGTTGTAAAAGGGAAAATCCACTCAATAATTTATTCGTTATATCGTAATTTGATGAAATCAACAATTCGTTCATTGAATGTGTATTGGTAACATCGAGATATAAAAGCGGTTCCTGGTTATCAATGTCACCACAAACAGCGATTTTATTCAAGTTTTCGGAAATCAGATTTTCATTTTTTGTTTCCTCGCTTCTTTTTGATGGATCATTGGCTACCTTAATAAACACTTCCTCAAGAGATGTATCCGACAATCCATATGACAACGCATTAAAATTTACAAGTTCTCCATCAAGATCTGCAAATAGACTAGAGAATTTGCAACTATTGATATCATTTTGAGGTAAAACAACGCTCCATTGAGTCGTGGTTTCGTTTCTCATTTTCGCCTCTGAAATATGAGATTTGATAAAGTTCAGTATCTTCTCTCCGGAACTGGAAATTCCTTTGCTGAAATCTTCTTTTTGAGCCTTTAAATTCTTCACAAGGGTCAAATAATATCCATCACCAAATTTCCGTTTTAAAAACACTGATGAACCGCAACATTGGAGCTTTCCTTGGGAAATTATAGCAATCCTGTCACTGAGATAATCTGCTTCGTCCATTTGATGGGTTGTCAGAATTATCGTTCTCTCTTTGCTCCGATATTTGATCAATAGATCCCATATTCCCCTCCTAGCAAATGGATCAACCCCAGCAGTCGGTTCATCGAGAAATACAATATAGGGATTCCCTATAAAGGCTAACGCTAAAGAAAGTTTTCTTTTCATTCCACCGGAAAGTTTTTTCGAAAACGTATTTATTTTTGCTGTTAAACCGACATCTTCGATAATTATCGGTATGAGTTTTTGTATTTCTTCTATTTTCATCCCTTTCAGGAACCCATAGAAATATATATGGTCCCCCACGGTCAAGTTGTCAAATAAGACATTATATTGGGGACATAGTCCTATTTTCTTTCTAATACTCTCCATATTAGTCCTGATATCTTCGTTTAAAATAAAAGCCGTTCCGGATGTGGGAGAAAAGATTCCGGCCAATATGGAAATCGTTGTCGTTTTCCCGGCTCCATTGTGACCGAGAAATGCCGTGATTTGCGACTGATAGAAATTCAAGTTCAAATCATCAACAGCTCTGGAATTAGCTCCCGGATATGTTTTCACTAGGTTTCTAATCGATATTCCTATTTGTAAATTTGTATATTCGTTTTCAAAATTACTCTCATTATCACAATCGATAATTAACAGTGCATTATTGTTAATTTCATGAGTAAGGCGGATATTTCCGTTGGGCCGCCAATAATGCCGGGTGAACAGAAAGTACCAGGGCTTACCGACTCCGTATTGCCCCGGAAACACCGATTCCAGGTACCAGGCCGCTGACAAATATAATACGCTATCTACTATCAGCATCACCATGCAATGGCCGACCCCAAATTTCAAATCAATAATTGCCCCGTCGAATAAATTCCCAAAATGGGCTCCCTCAGTCGACTGTTCCCAATAACCAATGAAATTAATCGCATTACAAAAAGCCACTTGCGCCGACAATCCTCCGAAATAATAGAATCCAACTGACAAATCGCTCTGCATCCGGATAAACACAACAAACGGCATATAGAGAACCACATAGATGACACTCCCGGTTACCGAGGCTATGTTGGCCTTATCGAAGAACAGACTGATCATAAACACTTGACAAATGAAAGAAACAACATAGAGAAGTAAAACGAGAAAAACGACTCCTGGCGAAGAGAAGGACAGAATCGAAGAATATATCAACAGCAATGTCATGATAGTAATCGGGAAAACCAATACGGTAATTGTCGATAGAAACCAACCAATCCAATGGACGGAATTTCCTAACCCCATTACTCGCATGAATTCTTTCAGGCGTCTTTCTTTTTCATAGACAATGCTCTTCATCAGCCCGGTAAACGAGGGAACCCAGGCGATCATCAGCATCAGTGGCATCATATTGGTGAGTAATCTGATAAACACGTCATCAACGTAACACGGGTACGGCATAATTTGCATGCTCGAGCCGACCTCAATTGATAGATTATTCGTAACAATCTCGATAAATGCCTGATCGATTGCCTCCTGCAATAACAAAAACCCGCTTGTGTAGTATTTAAAATCCTGTAAAGTGTTTCGACGGGGTTTAGCGGTCCAGAATTCATCGGTAACTTTAAAGTGTTTCGTAGAGTCGATTCGATTTGATGGGATTCGGATTTGATAGTTGAGAAAAGTTGCATTTGATGGTGTCAGGTAACGAAATGCATCATTTATGACGATAATGGCGAAAACGTTTTTCATTGGTTGTTTGACGAAATTCTCTATAGCGATCGATTCATTTATTGGTACAAATTTATTCAGTTCTGTACAATTTAATGCCTTTTCTAGTAACGAAAATATGGAGGAGATTTTATTTATAATAGATTGAATATCTTGAAAATTCAATATAGCATTTATTTTTTCACAGAGATTTTGATCGAAATAAAAATACGAAGATTTGCAGGATTTTAGTTCATTAATTAATTCACTGTTATTTACAACTTTAATAATCCAATCCCTGAAATGCAATCGCCATTCAACAGATGCTAACCTGATGTAGTCTAAAGTTTCAAATGTTATGTTTGCTCTTCGCATAATTTCCCTGGTTAACGGAGAATTAGGAGAGAAATAAATTTTACCAAATACCCACGAAGAAATGGTCTTAATTATGATATTGGAATTCACATTTCCAAAGAATTTTTCAAAGTTTGTCTCGCACGTTACGCTTGATTCATTCATAAATTGACCACTAACATTGCCTTGGTTAGACATATTTTTTATCGATATGAACAAAAACTTATAAAATTCTGTAAAATCATTCTCGTGTGATCCACAAAAAAAATTAAAAATTTGTGTTATAATTGGTTCAGACATTGTTAAATTTCCCATATTCGTTTCTTTAAAATTTGCTATCAATGGTGAAAGCAATTTACTAATAGGTATTGTATAGCTTATCAATTGATCAATTTCAAATTTATGAATAGTTGCCCATTTAATTAAGGAATTAACTGTAAACATTTCTTTTGGTAAAGTTTGATAGACATTGTATAGGTTTTTCATAAACATTTCAAAAATATAAATATTACTATAGTTCTCATTCCATTTGATTTGGGTTTTATTGTAGCAGGTTGTATTAAATGTACAAAAGAAATCTAAAAGAAATGGTACAAACCCCATAGAAGCCATATTTTTTTCTTTAAATTCACAGTGATCAATTTTTAATTTAAAACTCGAATTACGCACTGGAACTATAATGACGATAATTAAAAGAGGTACCAAAATTTCTGAAATCAAAGTTATAGGTTTCCGTTATTTCATTGTAAAGTTTTTCCAAAGCAACACTTTCAACTGCTTTATAAATATTGAATTCATGATTGCTGAAAAGAATAATTTAACAAAAAAATTAATCTTAAAAATATAATAATTAAATATCTGCTATAAAATAGATTGTATTACACAAATTGACATGATTAAATTCATAGTTTTAAACAATAATTATGCAAAATTCAATAAAAAGTGCAAAAATTTATTATCGACCGTTCTCATCTACTATCATATCAAATTATCAGTAAATCATGACGCAAGAGACAAAAATTTATCCTCGATGGAAATAACGGTCATATTCTATTTTCGGCCCTCTTCATCTGTTGATTTCTGTTATAAACTGTTGGGAAATTTGTTGTCGATATTAGTTAGGGCTAAATTGCTAATAATTATTAATTGACGCTCCAGGTTAATGAGTTTTTATCTCGGTAACCAATAGACAAAAATCATGTAAATCTTTTACTGGAGTCGATGGCACTCCTTAATTAATAGTGACGTCGTTTTACTTCATCATTATGCCACAATATCTTTATTAAAATATGCTAATATTGCTAGTCACTACTCATTTTGCTTAAATTTCCTTTGTCATTTCAGCCGTACATGTGTTAGATGATGAGGGCAGGCCCATCACTACATTTACCTTAGATAAGTATTACAGAACGGGGCTAAACAAATATAGGGTTAATGTGTTCGCCGAAGAGCGGAATTAGACAAAACTTCTCCATATCTTTAAAGCTTCACCATAACTATCAATCCAATATATATATATATATATATATATATATATATATATATATATATATATATATATATATATATATATATATATATATATATATATATATATATATATATATATATATATATATATATATATATATATTTAGAGTTAAAATGGAGATCAGATTGGTTTCCAATGAAGTTGGTTAACATTTGCCAATTTGAGGCAATGAATCCTAATATAATGATCCAATTAAACAAAAAACTAATGATATTTTCAAGAATCCGTTCGTTGACTTGGTATATAGAAGTACTTCGACGGGATCTCAAATATATCTCTTTTTGATTGAAGAAGGTAATATTTCCATTAATCATTAAAATATTAACTAAATTTTAGAATTAAATTATCATTTTTTGGCTGTAACCAATCTCGATCGACTGCTGAATTACAGAGATAGAGTAGAAGGAGTCAGAATCCAATCACAATGGTGTCATACATGTCTTCATGGGTTTCGAAAACGTCCTGCTTTTGAAAGACATATAGGTCTTTGTAGGAAGAATGTGGAGCGGACGACTCTATACTCAATGCCAGAGAATAAATATATCGAATTTAAAGACTGGAGTAAAACTATAAAACAGCAGTTTGTTGTCTACGCAGACTTTGAATCAATATTACCTCTAGATGACAAGCACTTCCAAAAACATGAGCCGATTGCATCTGAATTTGTGCTTCTTCATCAAAGTTGTCCGATTCGAAATGAAACATTTGTTGGGAAAAACTGTATCATTCAGTTCATACAAGCATTGGATGATATAGCTACAGACATAGTTTATCCGTGGTATAAAATTAATGGATCGAAGGAAATGATGGAACTCACTTGGGAACAAGCAGGAAGAATTTACGAATCAAACTCATTGCTACCTTTGTAAAAAGATTATCAATATACCTGTTCGAGATCATGATCATTTTATTGGTCAATATCTCGGAGCAGCGTGTCAAGATTGTAATTTGGCTAGAAGAATCAATCCGTCTTTACCTGTTGTATTTCACAATCTTCGTGGATATGACATTCATCATATATTAAAATATGCAATTGGAAAATTCCCCGATTGGAATTTAATTGTTATTCCTCAATCACCAGAAAAGTTTCTCACACTTACAGCGACATCGAAAGGCAGAAGAATTAGATTCATTGATTCTTTACAATTTTTAAATAGCAGCTTGGCAAATTTATCAAAAAACTTGCCACGTCTTCCACTGACCTCAAAGATTTTCAATTCGCATTTAATAACTGGTAAAGGCATATTTCCTTATGATATGGCTACATCAATGGATGTTTTACAGTCAATAACAGAATTACCACCGATTTGGGAGGGAGTTAGTCAAGAAGATTATATACATGCAAATCAAATCTGGCGACAATACAACTGTGAGACACTGCTAGATTACATGCTCGTATATCTCAAGTTGGATGTTTTTCTGTTGGCCGATGTTTTTGAAGCTTTCAGAGAAAAAACATTTGACGAAGATGGACTTGAGGCTCTATCGTTTGTTTCCATACCCGGATTAAGTTGGGCATCAGCTATTAAACAGTTACCTGAACCGGTAGAACTTATT
This sequence comes from Schmidtea polychroa, assembly GCA_959609185.1. Lineage (NCBI taxonomy): Eukaryota > Metazoa > Platyhelminthes > Tricladida > Dugesiidae > Schmidtea > Schmidtea polychroa. Next base: position 21,167 of record CAUHTR010003686.1, on the reverse strand, counting down.
CAAGATCCAGAGCTTTACCGTTTATTTGAAGCTGGTATTCGTGGTGGAATGACATTTATCAACAAACATCATGTTGAAGCTGATGAATCAACACAAATGTCATACCTAGATGTTAATAATTTATATGGATGGGCGCTGTCGCAAAAACTTCCTGTTGGTGAATTTAGATGGATAAATGATCAGACTGAAATGAATGGTATTGTTGAAAGATGTGCAAATGGGGATGAGTTTGATGGAGATCGTGGATATGTTCTAGAGGTTGACATCGTCATTCCTGATAGTATACAAGATAAGCTAGATATAGCTCCTGAGCTTTGTTATCCACCTGGTAGTAAAGTTGAAAAGTTGTTGTTAACTCATGAGCCTAAGAAAAACTATGTAGTTAATGGTAGAGTTTTGACAGAGTGGTTGAGTTACGGCGCAAAAGTCACAAAAGTTAATCGTGCTGTAGAATTCAAGCAAGTGGCTATTTTCAAAGGATATATTGATTACAATACCAAAATGAGAGCAGCTAGTACGGATTCGTTTCAGCGAGATTATTATAAGTTAAAGAACAACAGTTTATACAGTAAAACTGTGGAAAACTTGAAGAAACGTATAAATTTGAGATTATGCAACAAAAGCAAAAGATTGATAACTTATTGTAGTCATCCTATGTTTCGTCGTAGCATCAAGATTGCGGATGATCTCATTGCTGTTATACTCAATAAGGAAATTGTGTGTTTAGATAGACCAATGTATATTGGACAAACCGTACTTGATTTATCCAAACTTCGCATGTACCAATTTCAATATAAAGAACTACAGAGTTATAGAGAATTATTCAATTGTCAAATTAAAATCGTAGCTGGTGACACAGATTCCTTCTTTTTAGAGTGTAAAAATGTTGATTTACGCTTACAGCTGTATCCAAAAATGATTGAAGATGGGCTCCTAGATACTTCAAATTATCCAGTGACTGATCCATTGTTCTCTGATAAAATTTGTTCTGTAATCGGGAAAGTTAAGGATGAGAATAAAGGAAATCAATATAAAGCAGTGTTTCTCAAACTATGGGTCGCGACCCATTATTGGGTCGCGAAAGAATTTTTGGTGGGTCGCGATGACTAGAATAACTAGAGTTAAATAGAGTTATTCTCATTAAATAAACATTTATTTTAAAATTAATCTTTGTCATGTGGGTCGCAATAAAATTTTTGGCATGAAATGTCAAAAATTTGGGTCGTGATCAAAAAAGTTTGAGAACCACTGATATAAAGAATGGGTGTTTTTTCGACCCAAGTGCTACTCACTCCAAGGCGATAAAAATACTCTAAAAGCCAAAGGAATAAGTCTTACAAATTCTAATATCACCCATGAAGCCTATAAAAAAGTGTATACTGATGGTGGAACAGTGAGCATCCCACAAAAAAGAATAGGAAGTGTCAATCATCAGTTGTATACTTTCATGACAGAAAAACGAGCTCTCCAATGTTTGGACAATAAAAGTTATTGGTACAATTGTAATGAAAGTTATGCCTACGGTCACTATAAGATTCGTCAAATGCATATTGCAACTGCTATGTCTAGAAATGAATGCAAATCGAAACAAGCACTTTAACAATTAAATTTATGTGAATAATAAAATATATATTGTGAATTGTTTGACTTAGTTAATTAAAATGTGTTTTATCATTTAATTATTCATTTGTCCAATTAATTTAGATAATTAGTTTCAATTAAGAAATATTATTTTCCTGTTTATTTTATTTATTTATTTTTTTTTCGAAAAATTAATATCCGGTTTATCTAAAATTAACTCAGCGTTTTTTTTTATAATAAATTTAATAATTTCTAATTAAAATTGTATTCAAATTGAATAATTACTAATTAAAATTTTATTCAAATTGAAATATTATTGTTATAATTTACGCTCTTGTTAGAATATAATGTAAATGTAAAATTAAAAAAAAAATAAAAAAAAAATAATAATAATAATAATAATAATAATAAATAAATAAAATAATACTAAAATAAAAACATAATAAAATAATTAATAAAGAAAATTAAAAAAAAGAAAAAATAATAGAAGTAATTAAATAAAATTTAAATTAAAAAAAAAATAAATAAATAATAATAATAATAATTAAATAGCGTAAGTAATTAAAATAAAATATTAATAAACTAATAAATTAATTAAATGTAATAAATTAAAATAAAACATAATAAAATAATTAATTAATAATATTAAAATGAAAAAAAAAATTAAATTGAAGTAATTAAATAAAATGTTAATTTAAAAAATAAATGATTCGATTGGTCTATATTTGATCTTGATATTCCATGACCTTGAAAGTGCGCTGGATTCCTCATTATATACTACTATTATAGAAAGTAAATATAATAAATATAATATAATATTCCGTGCGTATATGCCGGAAATTAAAATATTTTATTTTACCATCACTTAAAAATAGTATATATACCACACCAAAATTCAGTAAATCCGCCCAAAATTTCTTGAATTATTCCTGAATCTTGAAGAGGCAATCTCTACGAGATTTCAAAATAAGACTGTATAGGAAGTCTAACATATGAAGTCTGCAATTATAATATAACACGCACGATATACATAATAACAGTATATAACACGCATCGTTGAATAGTGAATTTCTGGAAGACTTAAAAGATAAAGTTTGTAATTAAAAGGTGAATTTTATTTATAATTAAATTTTGTTCAACAGACTTGCTTTTATTCAAATAATTATATTGGAACCAGTAAATTGGGGTTTGAAAAAAAGCGAGACCTCAACATTTGGTGCCGCGAACCGGGACTTTAAAATCAATTATTGTTATTCACAATTGGGGGATAGGAATTGAGATCAGAGGGTTATAGTATTTTATATTGGGAAAATATATTTATAATCATAAAATATCATTGACTATTTCAAAATAAATAAAATCAGTTTTTTTTGAAAATTATCAGGTAACTCTAAAAATAAAATAGATAACCAACCCGAAATAGTTTATAATCTAAGAAATAGAATAGTTTATAGGATGAATAATAATGATAATAATTTCATAAAAATTTTACCAGTAGAACCATATAGAAGAGAGCCCGAAAAGTTCGACGATTTTTTCACTGAGATAGCTCAGTATGCAGAAGCTTGTGGTTGGACACCTGATGAGTTAAAAATTAGAATCCCATTATATTTAAAAGGTTATGCGTTACAGGCATACAACAACTTAGAATGCAAGGGAAATAATTTTGGTCAACTTGTAGTTTATTTGAGAGCAGAGATAGTGATTGATAGTGATTTACAAAAGATAAATGTGCAAAAATTTAGAAATAGATATCAAGAAACAAGAGAGTCGGTAGGAGAATACGTCTATACAATTACTGAGTTAGCTAAGAAAGCATTTGGTGCAAAAGAGCACACAGCGAAGTTAATTGAGGATCAGTTTTGGAACGGAATACAAAAAGATTTATAAAAAAGCATTGATTATGGTGGAATATGGTAATTTAAATGAATTAGTTCATAAAGCTAAGCGTATAGAAGCAATACAACGAGACAGATTTAGTTCACATGGAGATGCAATGGAAATCCAAAAACTCATAGAGGTAAAATCTGAGTTGGGTAAGTCAGATGACAACATCTCCTGGGAGGAGATGAAGCAACTATATCTGAACTTTGTGAAAAATAGACGAAGGGTTAGTCCAAGCCCGGATAGAAGTCAATCGGCTGAAAACAGGAGAAGATTTGATTATGTGAGAAACAGAAATTTTGAAAATAGAAACAATAGAAATACTTGATAGAGACAATCGTTATGAATATAATAGAAATAATTATACGAGAGATAATCGAGTCGATTTTAGTAGAAATAATTTGAGAAATAATAAATATGATAGAAATAATAGATATGATAATAGAGATAACACAAATGATTTGAGACGTAGACAGACAAGTCCATATAGACAGAATTCATATAGAGAAAGGCGAGGAACCCCTTATAATAATTATGGAAGAGACAAAGTAAATTTTAATGGACAAATTAAATGTTATAATTGCCAAAAATATGGCCACTTAGCTAAAGTATGTAATAATGTAATAATTGTGAAGGAGGAACGTATAAAATATGGGGGCATATGGCAGACAATATTGTAGTAAGACGACAATATTATGTTGAATTAAGCAAATTCAAAGCGTCATTTGATAGTTCATCAAAGAAAATGATGACACATAAGTTCTGTACATTAGATGAGACAAGCTGTGATACAGGCGAGTCAATGATCATATACAAAGTAAACAAATACGAATGCCATTTAACTAAACGAAAGACACTGAAATTCAGAACGATACGAGGTAAACAGTTCAGGGATGTAGAATCCAAGAACATCAAAGACCAAAAACGACGAGCAACGATAGTTCAAGAGAGAGATACACCATTGATATACATTTCAGATGCTGAAACAGAAGCGATGAGATTTGTGGGAAAAGGTGAAAGTATTAAATGTATCAAGGTAGTCACATAAACAAATTATAAAGGAATTTATATCAGTGGAAGTGAAATTAAAGAGGCAAAATTGAAATAGATAAATTCGATGTCACACTAGCGTCATATTTTAATAATAAAATCGACTATTTTTATCATCATCAGTTAGTACAATTGGACAAAGTATACCAAGCAACTATCGCAAACGATTGCTAACTTAATAGAGAAATATTAAGAACAAAGATGGCGGTTGCAGTCACAAACCCAGATTTAATGGCACCAATTTTATTTGCAGAGAAAGGTACATTTGCAAGAGTCGTCGGTGATACAAACATTTCAGTGCAAACCGGTTAGCGTATCTTTAGCAACGAATAACAAATGTACAAACGAATTACCAGTAGTGTATAAAGGAGAAACTGTATACTTTCAACCAATAACAAGGATATTAACAGATAAAGACTATGTTCCGAGAAAAATTGATAAATGCACTAATCTATTGGATCCGTTATACAGAATAAATGATGATATGTGGATTACAATGTCAGATAGAAAAGAAGCGACTAAACCACAAAAACTAGAATTAACTGAACTTGAGAAAAAGTTAGAATTTCAGGAAGTTAACGAAATGGATAACAATGGGATGTATACGAGAGAGGCGATAGAGAGCGCCAGAAAACATATGTTATTTCCTCATGAAAAAGAAAAGGTTCTTTCAATTATGGTAAACAAAATCATCGAGAATAGTTAAGGAGGGAATTACAACTTTGATGTATTATTATCAAAAGAGCACTTCAGGAATGTTGTATATAGAGTGTTATACAGCATATGGGGATATTTCGCGATTCTCGGAAATACGTTTTCCACAATATTGGGGATATACAGTATTATACAGTAGCACTATTGAAAATGATTTGCTCATCATTAGTTACGTTAAGACAACTGAGACAAGTTTTTGGTAATTCATATAAAATGATGGCATGTTTATGTTCATTCATAGCCAAATATTTAATCACTGCGAAGCACGATAAAGAAATCAAACGGATGAAAAGTCGAAGGGAAGAGGGTGAAATAATGATCACCAATGAGAAAGAGGACGACCCAAACAGATCAGAACAACCACATATTGGGTTATATGATAATCAAAGAGAACAATTGACAGAATTGAGAAATAATATTGAAATTAGAATCCCAGGTGAAAATGGTAATTGTCATTGTGTTCCAAGGAAAACTTATGGATGTTACGGGTTAGAGCTCGACGATATATTAGAAGGGTTAAATGAAGCAAGACCTAAACTAAAAATAGTGATAAATAATATGATAATAAAGGCATTATGTGACACAGGAGCAGCAGCTTCTATGATTCGTGAAGATCAGTTAACCGAAAATCAAAAGAAAAATATCGTGAGTACAAGAGATAGAGTAATTTCATTATCATCACACTATATACCATTAAAAGGTGATATTGAATTAACAGTCCACTTTTCAGATCAAGTGGTTAAACATGTCTTCAAGGTAGTAACAGAATGTAAATGCGTATGTGTCCTAGGGATGGACATACTCCAAAAGTTAAAAAACTGTGTAATCGATTTAACGGATAGTACAGTCAAATGGAAAGCAATATATCAAGACGCAAGATTTACCGAGGTAATTGATTTAGAAGCATTCGAACTGGAATATCAAAGTGATCATATAATTCCAGTAAAAGTTAATGTTAAAAGTGAAGACACTTTCATTTTCGAGCCTGAACCGGCAATATCACGAAATCATATTGTAATGTTAACAGACGAGTTCCAAATAATGGGATAATTCCAATAAGAATTGCGAATTACGAAAGGAATAAAGTAAAAATTCATAAAGGTAAAAAATTGGGAAAGTCGTTCAAAGGTGAATTAGAGCAAACATTCGAAGTATGTGAGATGTCGATAACGAGTAATGTCAGTGAGGGAATGGTCGAACAGAGTAGAGCAAATAATATTAAATTTTATGATAAAATTAAAATAAATAATAATTATCTAAACAAAACACAACAACTATAACTACAAATATTATTCGACGAATAGAGTGATGTTTTTGCAAAACACGAATTTGATTTAGGAGATACTGATATTATCAAACATGTGATTGATACAAGGAATGCTAGACCAATAAAATAGAGACCCTATAGTGTACCATATAAATTGAGGAAAGAAATAAAACGACAAATTAAAGATTTAAAAGAGGCAGGCGAATTAAAAACAAAGTTTTTCACAATGGGCATCACCTATTGTACCAGTTAGAAAGAAAGACGGGGAAATTCGAATGTGCATTGATTATCGTAAATTATATCTTTAGTAAATATTGATACTATCTCCTGTCTACCATTTCCAAATGAAGGAACCACTAACAACTATACCGAACCCACTCTTGAACCAACACCCCTGATATCCAACCCTGGTAACCTAACTGACAATGAAATTAATAGATGCCATGACCTCATTGCAGTAGATTCACAGATAAGAGTACGAGGCAAATCAATAAAGGTTAAAACCAATAGCATCCCACAAAACNTTTTCATCTCAATAGTAGGGGCAAACTTAGATGCAATATTGAAACTCCAATATGCACAGTAATATGCATACACGATAGAGCCACTTTCATAGCGCACGCAATGGGAGTACATAATGTCTACATCTGTGATGACACCGAGATAGACTGCCATCAATTTAATAAAGGTGGAGAAAACCCCAGATCTACCCTCAACTTAGTTAAATACAGGGACCTTTTTAACCACATCGAGCACTATAAACATGACACCCAGGTGGACCAGAAATTCCTGAAACGAGTAACAATAAGAATTACACCATCAAACCGTTTCTCGTGTAAATACCTTAACAAAAACTGTCATAACTGCCTTTCCATCTTCCCCATCGACTCCTCCATCACAGTCATTAACGATCATATGAGAGATGATGATAGTATACTGTTTTTGTGGCTCATGGATTCCCTTCCTCCAAGTTAAACCACACGTTGATCAGGCGCATCCCTCTATTAACCATATCCCTCTACAAAATTCAGAACTGCAAATAACGGAAACTGACACTAACCCCATTCTATGCATTAATAATGTGATGAAACCCATAGTATTCACTGGGGAAGAAATATCCTCTGCAGATAACATTGAAATAATTAGTCTACCCCTCCCTGAGAATATCCTCTTTTCTAACAACATAGATAAGGAATGTGCATGATGGTCCCAACATACAATAAAAGCATATATATACCAGAATTCGATGAGAAAATCTACAATCTTTGTAGATCCCTTTATAGGTAACTCACTTATACAGCACAACTTTAAGACTTTCTTCAACAACTTTCCCTTCAAAGACTTCGCAGAGTGGAATGAGATAATTATGCCCATGTCCTCAGGGAAAGCCTCATGGTTCTTCTTTTTCCTAGACAAAAGACGGAAATTAGCAGTAATAATTGACCCACTTATTGACGATAGCCTCAACACTCACCTTGACCTAGCCTCTAACTTTCTTGATACAATACTGTACCTACAAAATATTGTATCACCTATATCCTTCTCTTTATCAAACATTGAATACCCTAGATGCTATTCACCCTCTGATTCTGCGATATATGTGAATCACCTCATCTCATGCTTAAACACCCACATCCCACTTACTATACCGAACACAACCGAAATGACCACTGAAATCAAACGTATTATAAAACATTTTATTGAGGACAGATCTGACACGAGTGACATTAGAAAATACAAAGCCTTTTTAATTAATTTAACTGAGCAGCTTACACAGAACCTAATAGATGCCCAATCTGCCCTACTCGAGATAGAAAAGATAAATGGCAACATTAACCCTCATAAATACCAAATTCCCAAGCCAGCAGATGCCACCCACAAAAAAATAAAAAATGAGAGAGAACTCCTATCTGTTAAAAGATTCCGTTTTAAAATAAAACCTAAAGATGAAATACTTAAGATAATAAATGATACACAAAGTATACATAGGCCTACTATGAATAATATCCTTAACCTTTTTAGTGGTAAAAGCTCGCCAACGTCCAACTTGCTAGGTCTCTCCTTCCAACCTCACATAGAGAATTGTTCCTCTGCCCATACCACTCTTGAAGATATTCGGCTGACCATTAATTCGCTTGATAGTACTGCACCTGGAATTGATAAAATTACACTGTCTGATTGGAAACGTATAAGCCCTGACCTTACATTAATACAGGCCATCTTTAATAGCATTCTTGAATCCTCTTTATGTCCCGTAAGCTGGAAAACCTTTAGAACTAAACTGATCTTAAAAAACGGTAAAAATGAATCTAGTCAAGAAGCAGGTTCCTGGAGACCTATATCGGTAATGAACACAGCCTACCGCATATTCTCTTCTCTCCTAAATAATCGTATCCTCCAGTGGATTAGTGAAGGCCACCTGATATCCCCTAACCAGAAAGCCATAGGTGCACCCGATGGTTGTGCCGAACATAATGTAGTCCTACACTTGATTAAAGATTACTCACATAGGAACAACAGAACTCCATATCATATGGCTAGACATCACCGATGCTTTCGGATCCATTCCCAATGATCTTATATGGCACTCACTTACCCAAATGGGACTACATGATAAAACTATAAATCTTATCATAGACATGTACTCTAATGTCCGCACAATCTTTGAATGTGAAGGAGAAAAATCACAATCAGTACCCATCCATAAGGGGTAAAACAAGGATGCTCCCTCTCCATGACCCTCTTCTGCCTATGTATTGACTTTATACTTAAACGCATCTTGATTAACCACCCCTTTTTCCTCCATGAACATAATATAGGTATCTTAGCCTATGCGGATGATATCGTCCTTATATCTAACTCTTACACATCCATCTCTAATGCACTAGCTGAAACTGTCGAACTCGCCGGAAACGTCAACCTGAAATTCAAACCCTCTAAATCTGGCTACTTCTCTATAAACACCAACGAAAAACCCCTTCCAATAAAACTCTATAATGAATCGATCCCAATTATTGATGAGGATAACCTATATAGATATCTTGGTGTAGACTTCTCTTCTAAGAATCGCCACAACATTGAGGAACGACTTAATCTTGCGTTAAGTGACACAGCTAAAATCTTTGAATCTCACCTACATCCTGCTCAAAAAATCTCTTCTTACAAAATCTTTATACACTCTAGACTTATCTTCACTCTTAGAAACTGTGTAATCAACCACATGACACTTGACTCGAAAAGGCAACAAAGAGGCAAATTACTCCACTTTGGATATGACCAGAAATTAAAAGAGATCTTTAGAGTCGCAATGGGGGACAAAATTATGCAACTTAACAACAACTTTCTATACGCCTCCATTAAGCTAGGGGGTATTGGTCTCACATCTGCATAGACGAATACCTAATACAAAGTATAGTGCATCTTATTAGGATACTCAACTCTGACGACCTAGGTTTCCGACATATGGTTATATCTGAGCTAACAGAAGCTAGGGGAAAAGGCCTCCTGGAAGCAGCAATTGCCTGGTTAAATGGTGATATTACAAACAACTACCCAACTTTCTCCCTCTTTTCTAAATTCAGAAAATCTTCAAATAGACTCTTACTTAAGTATGGGATAACTGCCAAAATAAAAATTGTAGATGATATCCTAAAGCTCGAGGTTAAATATAAAAACAGAATAAATTACTTTAGTAGAGATAATATCCATGAAACGTCATCTGAACTGCATTCCCTCATAGGACTCTACCATGCCGAGAAATGGTTTGAATTGAAATGTCAAGGTTTTATCTCTAAGACTATTAGTGACAGTAGCACCGCTGCGTTCTTCATTAAAACAGATACACTGACTGATCCCCAATACCTCTTCCTTATCCATGCAAGAAATAACCTTCTTAAACTCAACTACTCCCCAGAACGCCTTAAAAATAAGAAATCTATCCTATGTAGGCACTGTCATGCACATCCTGAGACACAGGCACATATCTTTAATCATTGCCCAGCCAAAATTAACGCCAGACGAAATAAGCACAATAATGTACTACGATCCATCTCTGACTACTTGACCTGTTTAAACTTCAAATTTGATATCGAATGCCCACCAATAGGTATTGTAACTACTCTGAGACCTGACCTCCTAATAAGATCTGAGAGAAATTCTAATACTCACATCCTAGATATCAAAGTACCATATGAATCTAAGGACAATTTCAATAGAGCTAGATCTGATAACTTCGACAAATATAAAAACCTGGCCATAGAGTTAGGTCACCTCCATAAATGTAAAATTACTCTGTCTGCCCTTGTCATAGGAACGCTTGGAACTTGGGAAAACCTAAATGACTCTATCCTAAAAAAGATAGGCCTTTCTAAATCTGAAACCAAAGCCCTTGCAAAGATAGCATGCACGGCTGCAATACAGAGTAGCTACCATATATATAGAGAGCACACTTATAAGGACCCATAATTCCTCTTTATTTCGTTCTACCCTACGTCTCATGCTACCTTCTCCCTATATATCGTATACTTTGATAACTGGTATTATCCTAGCACTATAACCCTTACTTGCATCATTAATACCATTACTCCTAGTGCTACCATTGCTGTTTTTGTTGTTGCTGTTTTTGTTGTTGCTGTTTTTATTGTTGTTATTAGTATTACTAACACTATTACCCTTTATATTATTTTTATTATTTATTATTTTTATTTTTTATTTTTATTATTATTATGATTACTATTGCTATTGTTGTTGTTATCATTATTAATATTATTATTATTATTATTATTATTATTATTATTATTATTATTATTATTATTATTATTATTATTATTATTATTATTATTATTATTATTATTATTATTATTATTATTATTATTATTATTATTATTATTATTTACTCTATCTATCAATGCTATATATATTGCCCTGTCCCTTTGGCTGATATGCCATGCCCCATATATTTTCCTAGAACTACTACCCACATACAATGGAATGACCTCGCTGGATCTGGACCTTGCCTGCTGATCTGCCATGGATATGGATGCCATTGGATCGAGATGCGTGTCTCCAGGATCGGCCCGTCAACAGGCCCTCGCAAACTCCCACACCGGCACCTGGAAATCTGCCTGGACACGAGCTGGCACTGCCAATGAGAATGCCTGAAAGGATCTGCTCCTGCAATGATCCCCTGGAAATCAATTTGTGCCTTGCCTTATGTCATATTTATCAACACTGCTCCTGAAATCATCTAATTTGACTTGTGTTATATTTATCAACATTGATCCTGATATCATCTAATTTGACTTGTGCTACATTGATCCTGATATCACCTAATTTGACTTGTGTTACATTTATCAACATTGATCCTGATATCATCTCACTGCTAACATTGATCCTGCTTTATCTCTCAATAACAATGATCCTGCTACCTCTGACCTGATGCCCACAAAACCCGCGTCCCGGATATTTGATAACACTCACCTATATAACCTCCTATACTTAAAGAGGAGTTCAGCTTTTGTCCCAGGCACACTATTCCCGGACATGTATGCTGGACTTATTTATACTACGTACTCAATGCATTCCAATATTTATAATACCTTATTACCTTACTATAGCCGGCCCGCGGAGAGCCTACTCCATAGTAGCTATGGAACTATCGGACCCATGTTTGTCGCTTGGGACATCGTCTCAGCGACCTATGATTGTACTATAAAAAATGTTTATTATGAAGGGTTGAGAAGTTCTCCCCTTATGCCTTAACTGGCCTTATGTAATTAATAATAAAACTTTGATTTTTTTTTTGTAGATGCGAAACTAGTTTGTGACATCAACAATAACTTAAGGCCAGTGGAGGTCAGCATACGGAATTTTAAAAGTGTAATGATATTCGATAGGAAAATTACACCTAGAACAAAGGTACTACACTACTATCTAGAAAAGACGAAGGCCAACAAAGAAAATATCATCGGAAATAAAGATGAATACGAAGCACTGGTAGAAATCCAACAGTTACTTTGTGGTAAAATAGTCGTAGGATTTGTCAACATCGGGAAACTCAAAGCTCTCACATTAGATCTATACAATGTCATGGGAGTTAGAGTAATGTCAGAAGATATATTTATGTGCTCGTACGTAAAAATCGTTGCGCCACACAAGATAAAATTGTCAAACCTGACATACCAGGTAATCAAACATCATAGAAAGTGGGACAAGGATAAACGTATAAATAGAATGTTACGTGAACCAGAACCATTCCCAGCATGGCAAATCACAATGATAGTCAAAGTGATATACGCTATCGTGGAAAATCAATGGGAAGAAATTGTAAAATGGGATTCAGATGCCTTCAGTGAACAACAGTGATAAAAGACAGTGAAATCGAGCTCGTACGTAGTAAAGGAGATAATGCGGACATTATCTTAACGGCCAAGGGAGGAATGTTAGATGATGAGAGCCGGCCCATCACTACATTTACCCTAGATAAATATTACAGAACGAGGCCAAACAAATATAGGGTTAATGTGTTCGCCGAAGAGCGGAATTAGACAAAACTTCTCCATATCTTTAAAGCTTCACCATAACTATCAATCCAATTCCGCAACAGTTCAATCCAATCCAATACAATTTAAAAAACAATAATTATCCTTTGTGATCTAATTAACAATGTATATATTTACCTGGCCCGACAAGAGGGGGGGTGGGGTTGACGGGGAAAAATCTATCATGATTTAAATCACTTGATTTTTTTATGAAAAAATCATGATTTCAATTTGTAGGAACTATGTAGCATTTCTTTACCGGTGCTGGAGTGCTGGAGTCTAATTTTCGATTAATTATAATTAGCAGTCAATGGGAGACCGCCATCGATTCCGATATTCGCGACGTGGATATTTTGCACAAAATAAACTTTCAGTCCGTGCAAGTCAACGCGGCGCAGCTGCCCACTAAGGGACCGCCGCGCCGACGACTCACGCGGCGTGGAATCAAATGCAATGCTCTCCCTTCTAAATAATTCTAACATTCTAAAAAATAATTTGTTTTTTGTACTTTTTTTTGTAATTTTAGTTGTAAACGTTTTCATTTTTGTAAGAGAATTATTGATGAATACATTGTTCCAATAACAATTAGAATATTTTTCGGTTTCCCGCTTCATTTATAAGTATCCCAAAGTCCGAGGGTAAAATTTTTTTTTCACGTTCTTGGCAGGGGCCCCCTCAAGAAGTATATCCCCGGGCCTCAAAAGTCCTCTCGGCAGCCCTGATATTTACTGTGTATGACATTCTTTTATATTATTATTGACTATTCGCTATGATCCTGAATGATTGTAAATATTTTATTATGGATATACTATGTTATATTTTATTCTAATTTGATTATTCCTTTTAATCGGTGTATATATGTGATAATACATTTAATATATAAATACAAGAGAAATAAATTAATATAAATTGTTATATATAAATTAATATAAATTTTAGAGCTTTAATTTTCTTAGGAAAATATAAATCTGTAATTAAATATAACCACGCAAATTAACAAATAGATTAATATAAAGTTTTTAATTAAATTCTTTTTATAAACACGCAAGGCAAATAATGGAAGAATAATTTTTAATTATTATTATAGAAAGTAAATATAATAAATATAATATAATATTCCGTGCGTATATGCCGGAAATTAAAATATTTTATTTTACCGTCACTTAAAAATAGTATATATACCACACCAAAATTCAGTAAATCCGCCCAAAATTTCTTGAATTATTCCTGAATCTTGAAGAGGCAATCTCTACGAGATTTCAAAATAAGACTGTATAGGAAGTCTAACATATGAAGTCTGCAATTATAATATAACACGCACGATATACATAATAACAGTATATAACACGCATCGTTGAATAGTGAATTTCTGGAAGACTTAAAAGATAAAGTTTGTAATTAAAAGGTGAATTTTATTTATTAATAAATTTTGTTCAACAGACTTGTTTTTATTCAAATAATTAAATAAGAACCAGTAAGTTGGGGTTTTAATAAAAGTGAGACCTCAACACATGCAACTTTCTCGTTCCCCCCGAATTTATCTACTACATTACACCTAATTCCAGATGTTAAAAGTCTCTACACCTAACCGCGAAAGTTAACATTGTCTATAATATACGTTGGTGTGCACACCACCTGAGGTGAGTCACCAATTATATGACAATGTTAACTTAATTTCATTTATTCTATTTTTCAAAAATCATTTTAAGGTAAGTTTTTGAATTGAAGTAATTTTTAGGACTTGAATTTTGATTTTATATAATTATGAGATCATTATTAAAGTTCTTAAATATTACTGTTAGTCATCATTTATAATTTATCATTTATATTAATAATTAAATTTCAGGTGTTTTTTTAGGAAATTTATGATATTTTATGCATTAATATGGAATTATTTCGCTAAAATGTAAGTTAAATATTTTTATATTTATAAATAAATAAAGTAATCACCATACACATTTATTTTTTTAATACATTTAGGGAAAAATCGGCGTACATGAACGAAATAGTTTTTTAAATTTTTATAATCTTCTTTCTGCAGCTCATTGGCTTCGACAAAATCCAACAAATTATTTCCCTGTTCTTCTGAAATAATTTGTTTTCTGCCACTTCTTTTTCCTTTTGTAATTTCGGCATATTTCTTATATTTGTAAATTATTGAAATAATTGAATTTTTGGGGATTCCGAGCAATTTTCCAAATTCTTTATAATTGTCCCCATTTTCAAATGCATTAATAAGCCGAATTTTGTCTATTTTTGTAATTCTTTGAAAATATTAATTTGTTAAAATAATTTATTAAAATTTACGATTTGCGATTTTTTTTCTGCAAATTCGAAGTTGTCGAAGGACCTTCTTCAATATTTGAAATGGTACCTTCACGCAAAGAAATATCTGTTATACTGTAAAATATTTTAATATTTTATATTTTAATGAATAAATCTTACATTGTCAGATCTTCAACTTCGCAAAAAGCCACTGTGTCCTGTGAAATATCTGTAAATCTAAAGAAATTTTATATTCCAAATTATTTTATAATTAAATCTTACGATGTATCTTCTTTTTTTTCCCTAAAGCTCAACGTAGAGCAGTCGGAATCTGATTCAAAAGTTTTTTTGTACATAATTTTTTAAATAATTTAAAAATATTGATATGTTAATTATATGTTAATCAATCTGAATTTCGCATGAAAACACTTTACTTAATTTTGTATGTATTTTTCATTATGTGTGCTGTGCTTGTATGCTTAATTATTTTCTCTCACTTTTTAGATTCCTATAATAAATATGTTAAATTTCGCGGCATTAAATTTCTACACACAGGTAAGTTTGTGTGTTCCTATAATATATATTTATTGATTTTTTTTTAGATTATAGATAATGTTATATTTCGCGGTTAGGTGTATAAAAAAAATACATGTTGGTGTGTTCATCAGTTGATGACTCACCATTTATGAGAATGTGAAGTTATTTACTTCATTTCATTTATTCAATTTTACAAGTAAGTTTTTTTAATTTAAGTAACTTTTAAGGTTTGAATTTTGATTTTATAAAATTATGAGATCACTATTCAAGCTTTTAAATGTTACTTGTAGTAAATATTTTGATTATAAATTATTTTTAATTAATTTTCAGGTTTTTTAGGATTTTTATAACTATGAATTTATTTGGAATTATTTCGATAAAATGTAAGTTAGATTAATATTTTTAACTATGAATAAATAAAGAAATCACCAAAAACATTTATTTTTTAAGACATTTAAGAAAGAAGCGGAGTAGTTTTTTAAGTTTTTGTAATGTTCTTTATCCAGCTCATTTATATGGCGAATTTTGTCATTTTATTTAATTCTATGAAATTATTATTTTTTTATACAAGTTATAAAAATTTACGATTTTCAAATTTTTTTCCAGAAAAATATCTAAAAATCTAAAGAAATAATAACTTCAAAAATATTTTATAAATAAATTTTACGATGTTTTGTCGTCCTTTTATTGAAAACTCAAAGTAGAGTTGTCCGATTGAAAATCCAAAATTTTTTCTGCCATGAATTTTAATATATTAAAAATAATGATATGTTAACAATATGTTAATGACTTTCTACTTTCGGAATAAAAAAAGCTATATTAAATTTACGTGTATTTTATATTATGTGTGCTGTGTTTGTATGTAAAATTATTTTTCTGTCACTTTCTCAATTCCTATAATAAAACTTTTAACATTCGGAACAATAAAGTTTTGCACACAGGTAAGTTTGTGTGTTGCTATAGTATAATTTTATCGATTTTTTTTAGATTATAGAAACTTTTATATTCTGGATTTAGGTGTATCATTCCTAGTGTGTGTGTGTGTCGTGGTGGTGTATGGTAGTGCCAATTCACTGCATCTCAGTGGTTCTATTATGTTATGCAAAGTTGTTGTTGTAGCGCAAGATTTTCTATTATTCATCACGAGTAATAGAATTCCTATTGATCTTACGTCATCCTAGTATCTCTAATTGATGGACATTTTCTTTAATCACTAGAATCTGTGGAAATTTATTTGGAAAAGAAATTTTATGCTTTCTACTCGCATCAGTCTAGATAAACGTGGATTTTTTGTAATAATTGTGGTCGACTCATATACTTCAGACCCTGATATTGTTATAATCATTGAAAATTGTATAGGTTCATATCGGTCTCGAAAATTGCTTTACACTGGCCAGTTCTCGATTTAATTCATGTGACTGCTAATAGGAATATTTTCTAATGTTTATCATGATGTGTAAGCATTTCCTAAACTGGCGATCAAAGGTTTATGAAGTCTCGTAATATCGGAAAAATCATCGTGGCATTTCATAGACATTATGCTTGCTCATGCTTATGGGCAATATCAGAAAATTCCTTTCTAATTACTCATCATTCGGGTAACTACCGTGTATCATAAAGTTGCTGATTTTCTGGAAAATTTTACATGGTCATCTCATTCACTGTGGATTCATTTTTCTTGGTTTCAATCAGAGAAGTATCAGTATTGTCATTGCTCTCTACATCCCAATCGAACTATTCTCCTTATCAAAACACTTTTTCTTCATAAAAATAATAGTATCCGATGGTTCGACTGATTAACAGTCTGCTGACTATCAGTCTCTTCGACCAATACTGGCAGACGTATCCCAAGCTGAAGGACGTCAGACAAAACAAAATCAATAAATACTAAGCGAATTTCATAATAAAAATAAATTGTAAAAATTTTGATTATCCTGTTATTATTATATATAAATTAATTTAATTTAGAGGAAGAGAAAACTCGTTTTATAAAATATTTAATTTTGACCATAATGTTGAGGATACCTAAATGAAAAATAACATAATAAATAAATAAATTACCTGGAAGAAGATCGTCATGACAAAGTGGACGATCTATGGGAACTCAGAAAAGAAAACAGAAGTAAAAAGAAATTAAAAATGAGAAAGATAAATCAAATAAAAGAAAACAAACAAGAAATTAAAACAAAGGTCATTGTTAATTAAGAAGCACAAATGAAGGTGGAATTTCAAATTCCAGAAAAACAAAATAAAGAAAAAAGTCGTATCTTGACAGCCTGTCAAAGATAGCGAAATTGTCGGGAGAAGGCGGCTTAACAGAAAAGGAAAATGGGAAAATATCTTGACATCTGTCAGAGATAAGGCTGATGTAGAGGAACAGGAAAATGATAAACAGAATCTTTCGCCAGTGCCACAAACCAAACAACTATATAAAGGAAAACTGGTGGACGAGAAATCAGAACAAATTGAGAGCAAATTTAGAACAAATTTAGAACGAAAAGTAGAACGGAAACAGAAAGAAGTCGAGAGCAAAACGAAACGAAATTAGAGACAAAAAGTAGAGTAAAATTAGAGACGACACAGTAAAAAGGGGAATCAAAACAGAGTGAAAAGAGAAGTGACGAGAATCTTTTATAAAATTGAATATAAAGTAAAAGTGGAGTAAATAAATTGTGGGGTTAAAGCAAATGGAACAATCGATCAACATATTCTGTAATTGAGTAGTTGACGGCTAGTGATTATTGTTGTGGTTACAGAAAGGGCTATTCTTCACGTAATGTCGAAATAAGCTCTGTGTGATAAATTGGTTTATAGTTAATTGGTTGTAATTGAAATTTGTACTATTACGTGTGGATATTAATAAAGCTTATTGTGTTCGAGAGTGTTGAATTGCGAATTAATAAACACACATTGGAGCCAGATTAAAGGTTTGAATTTACAAATATTGTCACCAACTCAATAACCCAACAATAATATTACAATACAAATACTATAAATAATTACCAGAAATAGCAAGCATACAAATAAAATTACATTATGTTCTAAATATCTGTTGCACCGGCTATGACTATGAGAGATTCGGGTGGTGCAGATAGCGTTTCCTCACTTATTGATTCATTTTGATCTGCTTCATCATTTAAACATGATTTTTTAACAATAAAAGTTTCGAAATTGTATTTTATCTTTTCATTTTGCTAGGCTATACGAACAATTAAAAAAACATTATTAACAAGTTAGATATTTAAACTTAAAGTTCCTTTTAAGCTTTAAATATTATATTATTAATTATTTTGTATGTAAGAAAAGCTCAATCGACAATTTTTATAATTAAATTTAAGCTCTACGCATCATTCATATCTTATTACCAAATAATACTTTCATTTGTTTCTATTATTTGAGGTTATTGGATATTGCATAGGGTATTTTAAATGAATAAAAAAAATTTGAATAAAGTTTAACAACCGGCTCGCAAACTTATAATATAATTAACAACCGGTTCGTGCGAGCCGGATCTAGCCGCCTTCAGCTCATCACTAATTACAAATATAAGTTGAGTGCTCTTTATCTAATTGTTTTACAGAACATGTGCAGTCAGAAACACCAACGTTAATAATTATCTAAATAACAACTTAACATTACTATAAACATTAAAATTATCTACATTATTATAGCCAATATTGTCATCAATTTCAAAATTACCTAATAAATAGCTTTAATCATTGCCTCCAACGATCGAACTTGGTCGTTTGAGTATTGTATATCTTCATATGTATAGTCCATTCACTTGCATAGTTTAAGGAGCCGCTGTCATTATTAATTTCGATTACTGCTACTTCTTTCCTATTGTTCTCTTTGCGTTGTTGAAACCTATTTGTTTTATTAAGATAAAAAACATTTTTGCCTTCGGTCGACCTCGTTTATTTTTTTCGTCTTTCGAAATTAGTGCAACACTCAGCTTCTTTGTGTCTACATATATTGCATCTTCTGCACGGTATGTTTGGACAATCTCTTCGTATGTATCCATAAACTCCACACCCAACACTCCCGGCTTATATGGCCTGTTTTTAAACATGACCAACATTCTATTTTTCTTTTAGAAATATCCCAAAGTCTTTATATCTGATTTCTTTGAATTTATGGAGCTTTTCAAACGGCATCACTGTAACTTTTATTAGGATTGATGTATACTGTTGCTCTTATTACATTGATGTGTCCATGACTTTATTTACTTTTTAACTTTTTTGATTATTGATTTTATTTCTTCTGAAGTTTTTAATTATTTCATTTCTATTTCTTTTTTAACTTCCTTATATCGTGATTCATTCATAAATAGACATTTTTTACTTCTTCATTTCATTTGTGAGCTAATTAGTTCTTTGTAAATTTTTCTACTTTTTCTATGAAACGATCAACAGAGTCTGAACCTTGTTCATAACTTAATACTTCTTTCAAATCTTCAAACAAGGATTTGAGTTTTTCAAAAGCATATCTAAGCTTTTCTTCAAATGTTTTCCCACCTGGATGTTTGTAATCTTCTTATACAGATTTATTAAACAGTATGGTTACTAAAATTAACTGCATTTTAAATGGCGTTTTTGTAAACAGAATAAATTCAGGCATTTTTTTATGAAGTCTTCAATATCATCGCCTTTGTGAAATCTTTCTGGAATCATTCTTCCTGTCAATAAACTAGTAAGCGTGGTCCCGATGTTAGCATCGCCGTACTATCGGAACTACAACAAGTGCAATTGCAGTGGGCCCCAAATATTAAATACAATAGAAAAACTTCTCCAATAGCAATAAAATATCACAAATAGAAAGATAAAAACAAAGATGAAAATTTAAAATTCGTTTAATTTTCAAACAAATCTAGTTGAAAATGAAACAGTCAGAACAATTGATTCCAATGATATAATTTATGAGTAATTATTAATTAATTAATTAATATTGAAGCTATTCAAGCTATAGATAGACGGGTGGAATCGACCTGGTTTTGTCCGGATTACTTAAAGCTACACCAAAAAAAAGATTTAACAGCACTAAAAACTGTTGGCGGAAGACAAATGGATGATGCTTTTGTGTTCTTTATTAATTGTTATAATGGTATAATATTATTACCATAAAAATTAATCAATACCAGACTTTTAACCAAAACAGAAACGACAAAAACAGTGTTTTTTAAGTACATGTAGTGGGCATAGGCGACATGTGTTTCGAAACGACATAGCCTATTGAACTATAACTATATACAATGTTATCACACGTTATTGTGTTTATAACTAACAGAACTGAGATATTTTTATATTTCAATAATAGATTTCTGTCGCTGG
>CAUHTR010003684.1:0-12888 GCA_959609185.1 Schmidtea polychroa | reverse complement strand
TTTTCAACTAGAGGATGTAATAAAAGCATCAAAGATAATAATTCACGCAGTCGAAGCAAAAACAAGAAGAGATTGAAATATGAATTAGGTTAGATTAAACTTAGTATTGACATTCCTTCCACTCTTTAGGGGATTGTTATGGAGGGGATTACCACCTAATCCTAAACTCCCTATATTCCTCACCCTTTAAATCTAAAAAAATGTTATAAAATTGTGCAGGAATAAGGATAACAAATGTTTCATTGGTCAAACTTGCACATTTACATTCTCAACAAACCGAAAAAACCCCCAAAGAGTTTCAAAATACAAAGAATATGAAAAGAATTAAATATTCCCAGAGGATTCATGCATCCAATGAAATAGAAGACCCATTCCGAATTTGAAAAAACTAAATAATCTTAAAACTTATATTTATGAACATGTTAAAGGATGGGGAAGTGGATGCAGAGATATTATTCAAATTTATATTTCTGAATATGAAATACAGGGGAGTGATAGCCACGAGGGGGAGATATAGCTTTTAATATTGGAACATGAAAATAAATCAACATAATTTTAATAAAAAAACCTTTCAAGCTTTTACATATCCAGAGAATCCAACTAGGGAGGAGGAAAACATGTAAAAGATGGCTTCATTATTTCAAAAACTGAAAACTCCATGATTAAGCATGCAAGATTTTGTGAAAAGGATTCACCAGCTTTAATTAGAATGCCTACAGATCCCAGGATGTATTTTAAAAACTTTTCAAATTTATTACAAACATTAGGAGTAATTTACGGAGACTTTGAATCTATAAATCATAACAAGATCTAGTCAAGCAATATTTAAAAATAATAGAAAAATATAAACTCATGGATGAATGGAAAGCCTCTAAACAGAAGGAGAAAACCAACAAGGTTGAAGGCCTTTCTAAGAAAAAATAATAAACCCAATAGTGTTAAAAAACTAAACAATTACCATCTGCTTATAAATTATTATTTAAAAGTAATTATCCCGAAGTCATAGAATCTAGAGAATATGCATTTCAAGGAACTTCAGAAGATGTCTTGGATCATTTTACTACAAGTATAAATGATCTAGAACATGAAATATTTGAAGCATTAAAAACAAAGTATCCTCAAAATATTTCAGATCAACAATTAGAAGAATATAAAAATACATTCAACTGTTGGATGTGCAAACAAGAGATCCCAACTAATGATAAGGTTATAGATCACGATCATTTAAAAAGTGAAAATAATTATCGAGGAGCAGCCCATAGAGATTGCAATCTTAATTGTCATACTCCTAAATTTGTACCAGTTATATTTCATAATCTTTTTGGTTATGACGTACATCTATTTATAAAGCATCTAGCAGCAATGCCAAAAAACTCTTTTCAAGGTTATTGGCTTAACAAAGGAAAAATATAAATCACTTGAATATGGGAAATTAAAATTTATAGATTCCTTAAACTTTCTCCAAATGTCTTTAGATGGCATAGCAAAAACATTAAAGCTAGAAGATTTTAAAATCACTCGGGAGTTCTTGGAAAAAAATAATATACCAGCAGAAGAATTTCCTACATGCTTGGCGAAAGGAATATATCCCTATGACTACGTTGACTCCTTTGAAAGATATAAGGAAACAAAATTACCAGAGAAAGAACACTTTTATTCACTACTTTCAAAATCTGGGATTACAGACACTGAATATGCTAGAGCAAATAAAATGTTTCACCTGTTTGACTGTAAAACTTTAGGAGAATATACAAGTATGTACTTGTCCCTAGATGTTTACATTCTAGCAGATTGCTTTGAAGAGTTTACAAAGTCTTTTGTCCTAAAACCCTACAATTATATAACTGCACCCTCTTTAGCTTGGGATACTATGTTATATACCATTTGGACTTCAGATCTTCCAGAATCTGATAAAATTATAGATCTTTAACCGAGCAAGACATGTTTAATTTAATTAAAACAAACATTAGAGGAGGAGTATCCTCAGTAATGGGGAACAGAGAAATAAAAGCTAGAAATGCAATAACTACTAGCCGAATGCTCTCTGATGATCCATATATAAAACTTAACGATGAGGAACTAAAAGAAGTATTAGAAGGAATGAAAAATCCTCTATTTATACTTTATATAGATGCAACAGCTTTATATTCAGGAATTATGACTCAGTATTTACCAATGAGTGACTTTCGTGAGATATACTCCTCCTCTGAAGAAGAAGAAGAAGAATCCATACAGAGTTCCACCCTAAAAGACCTTATAAAAGAAATACGTTCAACCCCTAAAGATTCTCCAATAGGATACTTTATAGAATGTGACCTCGATTACCCAGGTGATATAAAATCAGGAACAAGACATTTCCCTCTAGCTCCTATAAGAAGAAAGATTAATGTCCAAGAACTTTCATCCTGGCAAATCTCACAAGATAAACCTCCAACAGTGAAACTTCTTTGTGATCAAACAGATCGAACTTATTATCTTTGTCACTATAGACTCCTACAGTTTTATCTTTCACAAGGAATGATATTAAAAAAAGTTCATAGTGTCATAAGATTTAAACAAGCAGCATTCATGAAGACTTTCATCGAGGAGAACATCCGTTGTAGAAACATTGCAAAAAGAGAAGGTAACCTTTTAAAAGACAATGGTTATAAACTTTTAAACAATTCAGTCTTTGGGAAAACAATGGAGAATGTGGACAAGTATACTAATATAGAACTCTTGACAAATAGTGAAAAAGATGTAGCCCGTTATAATCGTATGCTAGGAAAGCCTACATTTAAAAACGCACAAGTATTTTCTGAAAATCTTACTGCAGTAGAACTACAGAATTTTGAGAAAACATATAATAAACCAATATTTATTGGCTTTGCAATTTTAGAACTTTCAAAATTGCAAATGTATGAAACATATTATAATGTCTTACATCCCATATACGGTCCTAATATAGCAATGCATGCAATGGATACAGATTCAATGTTTTTAACAATAAGAACTGAGGACCTTGAAAGAGATATATCTGAAAATCCTATACTTTCAAATTTAATAAATTCATCTGGAGAGTTATTTTCATTTAAAGATGAAAAACCAAATACCCCAATAGAAAATGGAATATTTATTCGTGCTAAACAATATTCATACGAAACATTTACAAAACCTAAATTTGAAGAGCATACATTTATATTTAAAACCCCAGATACAGAAGAAAGCATTACACATAGATATCCAATATTCCCGGGAGGACTGGAAGCCGAGAAACCTGTAAAGGATAACAGATGTAAAGGAATTCAGAGATGTGTAGCCAGGAAACTTTCTCATCAAGATTATAAAGACACATTGAATCCAGGTCATAAAGATAAAATTGATGAAGTACATCAACTTAAAAGTGAAAAGCATGATATCTACTTGATAGAATCCCAAAAAGTATCATTATCAAATTATGATGACAAAAGATTCATCTTGTCTGATATGAAAACAACACTACCTATAGGAAATGATTTAATCCCTATAATAAAAAGTCTTGATAAAATAAATGAAGTCTATGATTTAAATCTTACTGATCTTGATATTTATAGAGTTGAGATCATTTATCCCCCAAGAATTGACAGACCTTTATATTCTCAAGTTTTTAATCCTATATCTTTAGAACTTAAATATTTTAATACTGATCCTGAATATATAAAAGGTCTAAGTGATAAAGAATTTAAAGATCATAAAGAGGTTCTAAAAACTAATTTCGAAAAGTTAACATCAGATTCTATCAAATGATTTTTTTCTTTTAAAAATGTCAACAATTAATTTAAGAGTGACAACATCAACCTTTTGAAGGGCAATAAATTTTTTTATGTATGATTCTTTAGCCACTTCTCTCGTTTAATTTTTTTAGAATATTCATTACTTATAACATTAGCACTTTTTAATCTATTAATATTATTTTTAATATCTTGTATTATTTGATTTGATTTCATTATTTCATCATCAGTTAAGATTCCATCTTCCAAAGCTTTTAATTGAAATAAAAATAATTTAGAGATTCCTAATTCTATTGATAAACAAACTTCTCTATATAAACTTTTCTTTTTAGAAGTATAAGATAATGAAACTATTTCAGTTAAGAAACCATCAGCTACAGAAATACTTCCAAGTATTACAGGTGCAAGAGTAACAACTGGTAAAGTTATGGGTAAAATAACTGTTAATATTGCAGATGTAAATCCTAAAGAATAACCTATAATTTTTAAAACTGTATTCCCTTTATTCCATCTATTTTTAACCTTTTTATAATGCTTTAATAAATCTTGTAAATGTAAGGTTTCTGATTTAAATTCTTTTACTCTCATAATTTCAAGTTCTGTGGGAGCCGAGGCCTTGGAACCTTTGTGACCTTCGGAATAATATCCTGATGATCTCAATTCTGGAGGGACCTCTGGGTAAATTTTTTCTTCTCTTACTTCTTCCATCTTTTGGACTTTGTCCATTTTAATAATTAAAAAAATAAGACTTTATTCTTCTGAGCACCATCTGGTACCAATACTCGGATATCAAAAGAAACTCTTGTTGAGAGGATATCTTTATACAATTCTCTCAATGCTTTACGAACTTCATCAACATCAACCTTTTTTCATAAAATATTAAATCTATATATTGTACAAGTGTGCTTTTAAAAATAATATTCTTACTTTTAACTTTATGTAGTCCATGTGAATGAGTATTAACATACCAATCTCCGTGTGGTAAATCATAACTAGTCATTATAACATCACCCTTTTCAAGCTTACTATTATAATCACATTTCACAAACCATTTCATTCTTTCATTATCATCATCAAACAAAAAGAAATAAGGATCAATAATCTTTACAACCATAAAAACACCCCATTCTTTACTGTTTGTTGTTATTAAACTTGGTTCTATAAAATGTTTATATGTATGGGGTAATAATGTTTTATTCTGTTCTAATTCAGCAGCTCTTTTTCTAATACTATGTGTGGTGTTAATGTGTGTTCCATGAGACTCTAAATTTGAAATTCTTTTATTAAATGATGTAATCATCTCATTTATTATATTATATATTGTATTAAATTTAGTATTCATAATTTTTTTATCTTTAGAATTTAATATGCTAGTATTTAACTTTACAACTTGTTCAGTTAACAGACTTTGTAACTTGTCAAATTTATCATTAAATCGTTGTTCGATATTATTAAGCTTTGATTCCATTGAATCAATTTTTGTTGTTAATGAATTTTCAATTCTTGTTGTTGTTAAATCAGTATATTTTTTAACACCATCTACATATTTCTCAACGAACCCTTTATTAACTGCATCAGCTTCATCAGTTGGAAAAGATAATTCTTTTATCTTGTGTCCATTTAAAATTAAATCACCCTTCATTGAATCACCTCTTTCATTAATATATTTATTTTCTGTTAAAGTTAATATTTCTTCTGTATTAAACCCTGTTTTTATTGTTCCACCACCTCTATTACATGGAATATAAGAACTCATTTATTAATAATTTAAAATGACATGTGGAACTTCGTATTCAAACCTGTTTCAAATGTAAATACATTGAAATCTCTTCTCCATTAAAATCAATCAATTCTCCTTCTTGATTAAGAATTTTAAAATTAATATCCATTATATATTTTCTACATAAAGGTAAATAATTTGGAGGATTCATTCTTTCAACTATTTTATATCCCATAGGAACTGTGTTTGAGGGAAAGGAATATAAAACATTTGTTTGTTTACCATTATTATAAGAACCTGTTATACAATCACAATGAATATTTATTGTGTTTGTATTTATTATTTTTATAATATTTTCTGATGTTATAATAGATTCTTTCTCAACTTTAGGTATGTTATAATGACTCTGTGTAAATCCTAAAATTGTTCTAAAGAAACTATTATTTTGAAACCTAATTCCTATATTCTTTAAAGTCATTATACATTTTGAAGTTGGTAAATCTATTTTAATTTCAATAGCTCCATTTGTTTTTTTAGAAAGTATATTATTTAAATCTTTTATCTCATAAGCCCCGGGTTCTATTATTATTATAATGTTATCCTCGAATTTTGGGGAGCTTACATAACTAAATGTGTTATTATCTTTAGTTATATTAAAAATAGTATTATAAGCACAAAACCATAATAGTCCTAATTCATAATTTAAATTTTGATCTAATTTAATTGAATCTTGAAAGTTTATAGTAAAGTCTGATTCTTTTGAATTTATAGATAAAGTTCTTGAATATTTATCTGACATTATGTTTACCATTTTTTTTAAATTATCTTCCGGAAGGTGCGAAGCTCCATTTTCATAGTATAGATTTTAAATCATTATAAATTTCTTGGATTAAGGAAGTGAAACCTTCTCCTTTGGATTTATTCAATCTATACAAAACATATAAGCTTAAAATACCACATATTTTAGTATTATTAGGTTGAACTTGTAAAGAATTAAAAGTGTAGTCCGAGAGATAGTCTTCAACTTCTTTAGTGGGTTTAATCCCAAAAGAATCAAAGTATATAGATTTATTATATATACAAACCCAATGAGATCCTTTTTCATTTGAATTTTGATAATTTATAATGATATTCTTTGGAGTGTCTTCTTTCAGACTCGACAATTCATCATTCATTAATATTTTTATTTTTAAATTTAAATAATCTGCATAATCTTTTAAATCAAAATTTGTTTTTGTATTTATTCCAAATGTTTTTAAAAAATCTAATATTGAAGGAGTCATTTTATATTTTATAACTTCGTATTTATAACTTTGTATACTTATTAAATTTATCTTTGAAATTATTCCTTGTTTTAATAATTCTTTAGAAATCTTTAAAATATCAGAATCTAAATTATTATGTCCTGCTTTTTTAGCTGCTAATAGTTTTCTTAATTCAATAAAAAGATTGATTGGGTTTATCTCCTTATCCTTTCCCTGGCCCTGACCCTGGCCCTCTCCTTCTGTGACAATATAACCCCTTTCATTTTTATTTAAATATTTCTTTAAATCTTGAATATGTTTTGCTTTAGCACTACCATGTACTAATTCTATTAAATTTAAATATTTTTTAATTTCTAGAAGATCAACATTCTCTGAGGGATATCCACAAAGTAATTTATAAAAGTCATCTGTAAATTCAAAATCTAGGTGTTTAGTATTATAAACATTTTGTGAATGAATACGTGATTTATTTTCTGAATTTAAATATAACAGAAAGTCATGTTTATTAATTGTTATTATTTGATATCCTTCAACATTAATATTAAATGTAGGTTTAATTGTTTTACTTAAACTCACATTAATTTTAGGATCAAGTATAAGAGGTTTTATATTTAAATCTTCCAACCATGGTAATTCTTTTAAATCTTGTTTATCTTCCAACTCTTTAAATTTTAAAACTTCTAACTCTTTTATGGCTTTAATTGTTGGTCCTTGTTGTTGTTGGATTACCTCATTTAATATTATAGATTCAGCGTGTTGAGTTGTATCTTTTTTATTATATTTATCTTGTTCTGATTGTAATTTTTTTAAAAGTGCTAATCTTTCTTCATATACCATTTTAATGGTATTAAAAATGGTATCATTTTGGTAAAGGATCCGTTGGAAAGGGTTTCAAGTATAAACCTTTACCATTTTTAATTTTACAAAGACATCCATTTTTTAAAGATTTACATATTTTTTTTAAATCATCTTTATCTTTTGAAGATAAAGATTCAGATGTAGAAATTTGATTTTTTAAAAAATCATTTAAACCACGACCTTTATAAGGATCAAGATAAAGACCTTTCCCTCCCTTCATTTTCTCGATTTCAGTTTGTAGTTTTTCTTTTTCTAGGTCTGTCTTTTGAGATTCTTTAGCTTTTTGAACTGTAGTTGCAATTCCTCCAGCTATTCCAGCAGCACCTGATAGTCCGGCAATGATTGCAGGTATTAAAGCAGCTAATGGAAGAATACCTCCGGATTTGGAGGAACTCCCTATATGTTCTTTAACTTGTTCTTTTACATGTTTTCCAATAAAATATTTTTTACCAGAGATTACTACTGATTTATTTTTATTTGAATTTATTAATTCTTGCAAAGATTCCTCTGTAGGGTTTTGTGTTGTCATTTTATAATAAATAAAAATGGATACTTGGAAACCAATTTTAAATAGACATAAATCTAAATTTAATAATAAAGTATTTCCTGATAATTTTAGATGCTTAATTATTGGATCTTCTGGATGTGGAAAGAATGTTCTTCTTATGAGAATGTTATTAGAAGATGGTTTTTTGGATTATAATAATTTAATCTTTTACTCTACAACTATAAATCAACCAGAATTACAACTTTTGAAATGTGGATTTGAAAATAAATTAACTAAAAAAGCTATAATTGATATTTTTAAAAATCAACATACATATCCCGAAGAAGTTTTTCAACCTTGTGATATGGTTGATTGGTATAAGGAAAAGATTTTAGAATCAGATATTAGTAATAAAAATGATTATATAGGGGATGGAATCCAGATCTTATTCTCTAATAAACCTGAAGATGTTTTACATTGTGATTTACTTCCTAAAGATAAAAAGAATCTAGTTATATTTGATGATGTTGTTAATATGAAAAATCAAGAGATTCAAAAGAGTTACTTTACACGAGGTAGACATAATAATTGTAATGTTATTTATATATCTCAAACATATTATGCTTTAGATAAAAACTCTATAAGAAATAATTCTAATTGTTTTATATTTTTTAAATTAGACAAGCGTGATAAGAATATGATTTATAATGATTTATTTTCAAATGTTGAACCTGATAAGAATATGTTTGATATGTTTGTTGATAATCATTGGAAAGAAAAATATAATTATATTTATTTGGATAGAGAAGAAGCTGAAATATGGAAAAGTTTGTTTTAGGGCTTGTCGACTTAAAAATCTGTTTTCTGTAGTTCATTATTATAAAATCTACCTAATATTTTTTCATTATTTAAATCAATGATGCTATATGTTATTGGAGTTGTATAATGTATTTTATTTATAATAAAAATTTCATTTGTCCATTTTGCTGTGAATCATTTTTCAAATTTATTTTTATATTTAAATATTCTTACTCGGTCACCAATTTTAAACTTTGGTTTTATAGGGGTTGTATCAACAATAACATCATTTTCAATATTTACCACTTTAACTGTTTCAGGATTCAAGGAAGCATTTAAAGGTGTTGATTTTATAGAACTATGTACATCATTATTATATTCATTTACAATCTTTTGTAACAATTCATTGTTCCATTTTTGTTTTCCAATAGCAGTAAAATATTTCCACATTTTATTTTTTAATGTTCTATTTAATCTTTCAACTACGACTGCTTTTCCTTCGTTTTCTGTTGAATATAATTTAATATCATTTTCATTTAAAAACTTTGTAAAAACTTTGTTATAAAATTCTGTTCCTTTATCACACCATAAATATTTTGGAATTCTTTGATATTGCTTCAAATATATTTTCAAATGCTTCTGTAATAGAATATCCTGTTTTATTTTCTAAACATCCTTGCAAAAGCAAATCTTGTATATAAATCTATTACTGTTAAAATTATTTTATATTTTTCAGGGTCTGATGATTTGGTTGGCATAAAGACTAAATCTGCAGACCATGTTTGATCTTTTTCATGTACTTGAACTTTTAAATATTTTTTATTTTTTCTAAATTCATGGTGTAATTCATTAGCATATTTTATTTCTGATTCTGTTGGGGTTTGTAAACTAGTCTTGGCTTTACTCTCGAGGGATCTTTCAATCTCTGCTTGTTCGATAATCTTTTTATTAGCAACATCTTTTGCTTTCCTAGGAAGTCCTGCTCCTATGAAAATCTTACCTTTCATTGCTAATTTAACTAGAGCTCTTTGAATCTTTTCCTTGCTTGATGGATTTTGTATATTATTTAAATCATGTATTAAATTCACATCAGCAACATGTCTATCTCTAAGATCTTCTGAGTTGTATGCAATGTCATGTTTTAAAGCTGCTTGGTCGATTCTATTTATTGGTTCTTCTCCTTGTTTGGGATTATTATTTTCATCTAATCTAATATCTAGACGTGTTCCTGGTCCGGTATAGTTGTGACGGAATAAATGTCTTTCACCTGGATATTTTTCTGTAGTAAAAGGTTTTAATATTGAAGATGTTGTTTTTGAAGATTGCAAATCGCCTCCAGCTCGTGGAATTAGGTCGCCTCCTGTATGTTTTTTAGTTTTTAAATGACTTGCTTTATGGTGTTTTGTAACTTGACAATTACAAGTTTCGCATCTCCAAGACATTTTAAAATGTTAAAATATCAGGGATTATTAGTTAAATTCTTATGAAGAATCTCCCCTAACATTTTCAATAATTGAAATCTTTCCACCATATAATTTCATTTCTATTTTCTTTTCTTCTAATATTAATGTATATACTTTAGCTTTAAAATTAGAATCCTTTGTTATATGAAGTGTAACATCAACATTATTTATGGCTAGGCGATCATCTTGGTCTGAAACATTTATACAAAATATAGAATATAAATTTTTGAAATCATCTAAACTTAATTGCGGTTCAGCTTTGAAATCATAACATGTTTCAATATAATTTAGATATGGGAATATGTTTTCATTATTTTCAATATTAAATTCCATTCTATTTATTGGATAATAAGAACTATTTAATTGAATTTGGATTGTTTTTAAATTATCATTTCCAATCTTTTGAATAAACAAGTTGTTATTTTTTTGAAATGATGGATCTGTTTCTTTGAATCCAATCAAGATATATCTTGGTCGGTATGCTAAATTTGCCACCTTTATAGAATATGTTGAACCCTCTGTCATACTAAATTCACTACAGATTCTATTTAAATAATTTACATTTATAGACTTGTTGGAATTTAATCTTTCAAGGAGTTTGATTTCAGAATGTGGATTTAATGTCCATTCAGGTATATGCAATTCAAGTGTTGATAATTTTAATTTAGCTGTTGTGTCTGCAGCTCCATAGAACAATCTTTTATCACCTTCTACTCTATTACAGATGAGTTCTATAAAAACATTATGAAGTACACGGTTATAATTTTGAAGGAATCCAAATAAGTGTTTTAATTCAAAATAACCTTCAAATTTTTTCAACTTATAAAGTTCAACTCTTTTATAGTAAGCATAATTTATATCTAAACCATCTTTATCTAAATCCCCTTTATTAACATCAGGAATCCAACCTGTTAATTCACCATATTCGTTTTTATAATCACAACCAGTTAAAATAAAATTTAACATTGTAGAATATACTCCTGGATGCAAAACAGTTTCAATTTCTGATGATCCTAGTTTTAATCTCATGTTGGAGAATAAATTTGGAAAGAAATTATTTTCTAGGGTTATATCTTTGTTTGCTTCAATTTCTAATTCAATTTTATAATATAATTTGGCATTACAAATATCTATTGGGTTTGATGTTTGAAGAGATTGAAAAACTATATCACCCCTACGATTTAAGTTTGCAATAGATCCTGAAGTTGGCGAGATTTTTAAAATATCATTTTTCTTGATTTCATGAGTAAATTCTTTATTATAATCAAGATTTAATTTATTTTTTTCTTGAATTTTAAGATTTATATTATTCATTTTTATAATAAAAATTTAAAAAATGATAAAAATCCGAACTCTGATAGCGCAGTGGGCTAGACTGGCACAGTGGTTCAAATGATAGCGGTTCAAATCCTAACTACGGTTAGTTTTTTTTTAACATAAAATAATATTAAAAATTTGAAAATAATATTGAAAATGGTGTGGGTATCTTAGATTTATATTTTATTTTATTTATTTTTATTTTATTTTATTTATTGTATTTTATTTTTTTATTAATTAAAAATTTAAAAAATGACAGAAATCCGAACTCCGATAGCGCAGTGGGAATAGACTGGCATTGTGGTTCATATGCTAGCGGTTCAAATCACGTCTGAGGTTAGTTTTTTTTTCAACATAAAATAATATTAAAAATTTGAAAATAATATTGAAAAATGGTGTGGGTATCTTAGGAAATAAATCTTGTTTATTTTATTTATTTATTTATTAATTAATTAATTTTTAAACATAAATATGAAAAAAAAAATATTGAAACGGGTGATGGTGGCGAACCGGTAATTATCGCCACCAGTCTTTCGAACACCCCCGGATCGATTCTATAATGTGCACATTTATTTCTTGGTTGTTTTCGGACCTCTTTCGGATTCGCTTTTGAATTCATTTGTACTTTCGAGCAGCACACTTAAAACGCCGATGAAATCGACTTCGTGAGCGAGAAGCGAATAATAAGGTGTGCTGCTATTATCGAATTGATTCTGATATATAAGTCTGGCCAGCTTGTATATTGGAAGAGATTTGATAAACGAAAGAGGTTGAAATAAAAAAAAAAAAAAATGATCCGGATCAAAAAAAACTGTTGAGAGGACAGTGAAAAAAAAAAAAAAAAAAAAAATACCACTGTCCTCTCAGAGCAGTTTTACTATTTTCATAAAATTTTTTATTCTTCAAGATTAAGATTTATAAAATTATAAATTAGTCAAATAGCAACTTGCTAGTTGACATCCTCAAGTAGTGGGGATATATCCCTAACGACCGCAAGCCGACAAACGTTTTTCATAGCTTTATCGGTATTTTTTTCCGTTTTGTAGGCTTAAATCCATATTTTTTAAATTTTGCGAAATAGAGCAAAATAAAAAATGTGCGTTTTTAAGGGTTTATAGTGTTTTTTTGTACGTTTTTGGGGGTAAAATGGGCATAAAACATGAAAACAGTGGGAGGCTTGTGGTCGTTAGGGATATATCCCCACTACTTACGATTTAGCAATGCCTCAGAT